>OAMR01001145.1:0-24203 GCA_900205405.1 Echinochloa crus-galli
TTCCTTGGAATGGTCTGTAGATGCGCTGTTTCTTTATAAAAATATTGTTAGGTAAGGTGTTGGAACATTTTGCTGCGTCATTGATGATTGAAAATAATTTACATGCTCCCAATCTCCATTGTGGTTCTAGGCAGCGCGGAGCTACAGGGGCAACTAGGAGGGCTCTGTACATGGAAGGGAACAGAGAGGAAGAGAAATGAGAGGGAGAGAAGGAGGAGGAAGTACGACCTCCCGTCTTGGCGCGACCAAAAGGGTCACCGACTGCAAATAAAGTTTGGGACAGTTTTTTTAAAATATTATTTAAAATTGGTTAAAATTAAAAACAAATCTCGTGATAGAGCATACGGATCATCTAGGACTACATCCATTCGGCTAGAACTTCTATAATATGAACAACACTTGTATATCTAGATGTAAACATGAACGAACACAGAGAGAAGGGGTGAAAGATCGACCATTGGGTTGGAGGAGGAGGACAACACCATAGCCGTAGTCGTAGTAGTCATGGTCGATGGTGACGGCGTGGCCAGTGGTGTAGGTTGTCGAGGGGCGGTGATGGTGATGGTGGCAGTGTAGAGGTGGCGGCATTTCCAATCACTTCAGCGCTCATAGAGATCGGATCTACGGTTTTGTCGGTGGGTTTGGTGGGCACGATGAACTTGGGTAACTGTGCCCCAGGCCCCTCACCTTTCTTTATAGTGCTGCATGATGGGGGGCGCAACCAACTCGTGGTTGAGCACCCCCCGGTCACGGCGCGAGTCATGGCCGCAACCAACTTGATCGTTGGGCCAGCCCGGTGGAGATCATCCTCTAACATTCTCCCCATGATCTCAGCTTACTTACTTACTTCTTGTAACCCATTTCATCACAGATAAATGTATAGGACATGCCTCGTTATTGTAACCAAGTGCATCTCATATGTGCTCGAGGATCATGTTTACACACATACGATAGACAAAAGAGTGTAATATCAAAACACAGTATTCAAACGTACAAGAGGTTTAATAACTTTATTATAATATTCTTATTACACTCTCGGGAGACACGAAGGTCTTATTGAATAACACACGATAACTAGACGTAGAGTCTTCATCTTCAACTTCCACAGGCATCATGACTGGGGAAGCGCAAGCCTCAGAACTCGTCGTAGTTACTGTAGTACTCTTCACCATTGTTTTCCTCTGAGCAGCATAAGCAAGTGTGAGTACACCTAACTAGGTACTCAGCAAGCGGGGTGAAGATGCAAGGCTATCAAGAATAGGCTAAGGTTTACAGCGGTGAGCTTTTTAAAGTTAGTCAAGTTTTATTAGCAATTTCCTATTTACTAGATGTAAATTTATACCAACCCACTTAAGCATTTAGAAAGCATCTTATTCCAAAAACTATGAGTAAAACCACGATTTGAATTCCATCTTTAAGTTCAATTATCATGTGAGGGTCCAAGCCGCTCTTGACCGTGAGCACGGCTGATCGATCAGTTTTCACTCTACAGAGATTGTACACTTTCACCACAGCTCGTGTTCCCCATGTTGCCCGGATTAGCTAGACCCTTAAACACTTCCGAGGTGAGTGGCTAGGGGTCCACTTCGAAGCCTTTACAAAGGTGTGCAAATGACCAACAACTCGCAAGAGTTGCAGACAGGGCGGAACACAACCCTCCCTAATGGTCAGCACCTTAGCAAAGGCTGCTACCCCAAAAGGACCGAGCTGTGCCCCTTCAACCCCAATCCCCCTCTGCTCCCTTCGGATAAGGCCATCAGTACAATCACACCCCTAATTAATTGGCTAAGGTCAGAGCCATATGACACCATGGTTGCACTGTTTTCTTGGGTGGTTCTCCATGTTCCGATTAAGGAATAGTTCTCTTGCATTAACCAACATTTACCATCCAAGTTGACATGATCAATATTTTTTAAGGATCCAATTTAACCATCCCCAAGGTATTGCAACACTAAGCAAAAACTAACCCAAAATATTATTTAAACCAGGGTTGTTCCAAGAAATCATGGGTAAACAGACTAGGTAAATTATTAAAAAGGTGTTCCCGTCAAATTAATGCAATAAAAGTAAAATTTAGTTGTCATGCAATTATATAGGACAAAAAGAGTATGCGAGGAGGGACACTTGCCTTGCTCTACAAGCGAATCCTCTTATTTTTTTCAAAATACTGTCCTTGATCTGCATCAACGGGCGGCTCAGTCGCAACAGGCACGAGATCTACAACCAAGCAATAAAACATACAATAAAAAAACAATACATCAAACATTGTAAAAATATTTTTATAAAGCAAGGAACTTCGCGTTTGAGGACCTAAACTAGATTATAGATGGATCACAAGGGTTATCGGATAATGATTACAAAGTGGAATGAAGGGAGACATTATGTGAAAGAAAGAATATGAATATACGAATTTGCAGAGCTACTGGATAGATTATTTTTGAGGAAAAAAAGGGTGTATGTGATGTCAGCATGATGTAAGGCTGACATCAAGCAAGGTATAAAGATTGGAATTGAACAACGTGTTTAGTCTATACAAAATACTAGCCACTGTACTTTCATATGGCAAGCACATGCAAGCAAGGAGAGCTTATGATGATGGTTCAGGATAGCAGTCTTGTCGACAAGCATCATCATGCAAGCAAGGATTGAGAGAGCACTAGTACGTGATTATTAGCATGTGTGTAGCATTGCGTGCTGCTGATAAAACATGCATGCATGGTTCTGCTATTCGAGATTTTGATTCAGACTTCCCATGTCTCCAGGGACTCAAGAGAGTACACACACATGCATGTATGATGGATTAAACCGGTAACCACATGATTTTTGTAGGGCACTATGCTGCTTCAGGAAGATGTGTTCTATAATGCGAGGTACAAGATAGAGAACGACAGCACAAGGATATTGTTCTCACCAGGGCGTGATGGTCAATGGATGGACGATGAAACGGTGACAGAAACTTGTCTGACGGCATCCGCGTCAATGGAGAACGTTGAGGAACATCGGACGACTTCTCGGTGAGCAAAGTGCCGACGATGCCGGTCTCGAGGAAGACGATAACATGAACTCGTTCTATTCTATAGACTGCCTGATACAGGCAAGATGAAATGGTAGAGCTTGAGTCGTGTGAGAGCAAGGTGAGAGTTAGCCAGTTGGGCAGTCTTTTATAGGGCTCGGTAAAAATGGATATGTCAGGAAATTAAGTGAAACGTCATTAGTAGTGGAGCTTAAATTATATCCACTTACGTTGGCTTTTGAGTCTCTCTGCTGGTGGAAATTGAAGGAGGGCTGAGTGGAGATTCAGTTTTGCTGGGAAGTGGCCATAGATGGGGCTTTCATGGAGCACTTGCTTGAGTTCCAAAGGTCGGCAATGTCCTGCTGCAGAGGGAGCCGAGCCATCAAGCGATGAGATGCTGGTGTTTGGGTTAATGCCACTAGCTTTGGCAGTTTCTTTTCTCGGTGCTGCAAATTGATGGACAGAGGAGTGGACAACCAGTTTCGATCATTGGTGGATGCTGCTGGGTTTTGATCATGCATGCACACTCACGTGAGTTGAAGAGACAGCCATGCATGGCGTGCGGCAAAAGAACTGACGAAGATGTACCGGCGTGGTGGTGGAGGTGCTGCATGCTGGCTCTTGGGTCTTGGCCCACTACCAGAATCATGTACATTGGCACCGGTGCTAAAGGTGGGGGCACTAGCCAAAAATATTTGCATATTTGCGTGTTGCGGGATTCGAACTCAAGACCTCTTGGCTCGCGCGCGTGCACCCACCTAACCATCTCACCTACACAGCGCATGTGATAGGATTAAAGATGCGCTCCTTTTGAAGTAGCATGTGACACCTACATTAGCACCGGATCGTATTTACGAACCGGTGCTAAAGGGCCTTTAGCACCGGGTCGTAACACCACCCGGTGCTAAAGGGTGACCCTTTAGCACCGGGTCGTAATACCACCCGGTGCTAAAGGAGGGGGACCCTTTAGCACCGGGTTGTAACACCAACCGGTGCCAGGGACTTTTAGCACCGGTTGGTGTTACAACCCGGTGCTAAAGGGTTCCCGAGGGCGCCCCAATTTCGCACCCGGTGCTAACGTTACATTAGTACCGGATCTTAAGTGCAGCGAGGTATATGAGGGGTGCGGATGTGAGTTATTCTTGTAGTGGCCCATGCGTGTATTGAGAAAAGAGACAAGAGAGATTAGCTCACTGGGTTAAGGCCTTGATTAGTAACAGAACGTGAAGGGCCAACTGGTTTGCTTCTTCTAGTTACCGTGCATGGAAAAAAAATGGCAAGAGAATAAAAGAATTAACAAGTTCCACACACGTGAGAAGAAAATAGAATGGTTACATGGGATGGACAAGCTAGCAAGGAGGGATTGGTGTGAAACAACAAATAGATTGATAAATATAGGGTCAAGAAAAAGATAGTGATTAACATACTAGATCATATATTGCCGAGGTCGAGTCGTATTTTGAAAATAATTTGAATTCATTTTTCAATCAAAACACAATGCAAGTCAGCATGAATGCAGCAATTCACTTGTCATGCTCTAAAATTATTTAAATGATGTTTAAATATTTAAAGAGGCAAGAAAATACCAATTAATTTCTAGAAATTTATTTGAGCCTTAATAAATCCTAGAAAAATTCAGAATATTGCTAAAGATTTATTGTGATGGAAATTAGGGTGTTACAGTTATAACAGTTAATACCATTAGATTAACAACCACAATACATCTTTCCGTTTTGAAACAGATTCTTAACTAGGACCCTATCCGGGTATCATGCATTGGTCCAACACTACCGGAATCCGAGTGTTTGCCGTGTGCCGCAGGCACACGGCAAAGCCCGTAATACACATGGTAAAGGCTTTGCCGTGTGTTGCACATGGCAAACGACGGTCGGAAAAGGCAGCTTTGCCGTGGGCCATTTCTCGGGCAGACGGCAAAGAATTTGCCGTGTGCCGACGTGGCCCACGGCAAAGCCGCCGGTCCGTTAACGGCAGCGGCCCACATGCACATGGCAAAGGCCTCGGCACACGACATATAGCCGTTTTCCGGTAGTGCAAGTCCAAAACTCTGATGTTCACAGTACATTGTTGGATTCTTCAAATCTCACAAGTTGTCTTGGACATGATTTGCATCGCCTATTCTCCGATGAAAATTCGATGCTTGAGACTTGCTAGCATCAGTATGACTTCCTATATATGTCCGCACTCTTTGCAACTTCTCAAATACATTTGATTTGAGGGGTTCATTGTCAGTGTTAACAATTTTTCAATCCTAAACGCATAGAATTTCTAAGCTCATGGTTTTTGCTGTAGATTGGTGGAACATTTAAGAAGCCCATGCTATATTGGTTCATGAGGTAAGAAGGTTGAAGAACATTAAGTGTCATATTCTCATGGTGGATATTGGCACTACCAATAGAAAAGCGAAGCAAGGAAAGAAAAGGAAAGAAGCGAAGGAGATCCACTTGATGTATGTGAGGGTCAGATCCATAAGAAAATTGAGATGCCCTTTTTGCAAGAAAACTATCCATTTCAAAAAGGATTTCCCCAAGAAAAAGAAATGATTTCAAAAGAGGCACACATTATGTTTATGTATGCCTATAATAAAACCAATTTCTTATCATATATATAAACTTACATCAACACGATTTTAAGTAAACCTGACTATCTTTAGCTGCTTTTATTTAGATAATGGAACATGAACCTGACCCTGCATCCGGAGATGAACAGATCTCTTTACCTATTACAGCATTTCTTCTGTTGTCTTAATGACTGCGAAAATTAGATGATAGACACAACTAGCCATGGGTCCATGGCTATTCGGCTTTCCAAGATGACAATGGAGGGGTCTCCGAATTCTTCCATGTATAGGCAATGTGAGAATGTCGGTCTCCTTGGACATTATCTGCAGCAGCGTATGACTCAAGTTCGGACATCTCATCTTGTGTCAGCTTCACTGATAGTGCCCTCACATTCTGGTCAAAGTTCACAATTTTTGTTGTTCCGGATACGGGGCAAACATCGCTTCCCTGATTGTGAACCCAAGCCAATGCAAGCTGTGATGGTGTGCAGCCCTTTCTTCTCGCCATTTCATTAACACGCTTAAACACCTGGATGTTCTTATCAAGGTTCTCTGGTTGGAATCTAGGCATATTCTGCACATGAATGAAATTCTCATTAGGAAGAAGCAATCAATCCATCAATCATTCTCTGTTTTCTCCAAATAGATGAGTGAGCATTTAAATTAACATAGCAAAATCTAATGCAATTTCTTTAGAATTGATGGATGAAACAGTTATCTACAAATAATGATCCAAAAAGACTAGGCGATGAAATAACCGGTAAAAAAATGCACAATAGGATAGGTGCACTCTGTCGGAATGCATGTTTATTCCATACCATCAATGCAATAATTTTGCAGTATGGCCCATATTCTTTCAGAGTGACTTTGGTGGAACCGGGCGCCAGTTATAGCCATCCTCTACTGATGTTTCAGCTACATTTTTAGACTGTCTCTCTTGCGCAGCATTTTCTGAGTTATTCATCTGGTTCTTATCTGACGTACCAACTTCGGCGGGCATGTTGTCAGATGGACCAACTATTGCAAGAGGTTGGTTTGCAACACTTGAAATATTTTCTGTGTGATTTGACTCCCGCGAGCAGAGAGATTTATTTTCAGACATCAAATTGTCAGATGGACCAGCTATTGCAAGAGATTTATTTTGCATAGAAATGTCATGATGATTTGTTCTGTGTTGCATCCAAAAACATTCGATCATGGACTACAAAACTTGATGGCGATATGATGTATGCAAGAGCAGCTCACCTGCATGGTCCTATACTGCTGCACGATATATGCCAAATGCACCCCCTTCCCACGGCATGCTTACCTTCAAAACTCAATTAGCCTTAAACGCTGCACTAACAAATCTGCCAGGTGTCGACCACTACCGGGGGATGCACATGCGGACGTTTTCACCGAATGTTTTCCGATATTCTTTCTAAAAAATCAATATTATATAAGTATCAGTCATGGAAATTCACCTTGCGAATGTCCTGCTCTGATAATGAGTCAATCAGCTTTGCCCCACTAGAGAAGAAACCTTTGCCTAGTGGACTGTAAGCCACGATTCCAATTCCAAGTTCTCTAAAATTGTCATGCTAAAGAAATAATTTAGGCGGAACTACATACAGGTTCCAACAGTGTTAGACTGGTGCACAGACAAATGTAATGTCGAAAAAAAATACCTGCAAGTAGGAATTTGTCACACCCCAAAATTTTCGAACTTTGGGTTGTGAATTTTTAACATAATTAATACAATATTTTTCTCAATTTTCTAAAAATTTTCAAGCTTTGTTTAATTTACAGGGAATTTATAATAGAAAAATAAAAATATTTTCCAAATATAAATAAAATGTTGTGTGTGTTGCATTCGTGCTGGCTGCATTGAGTTTTGTTTGTGTGTAATTCGAATCAGAATTTAAATATAATTTAAATTCAAGTTTGAACTGTGTTTGTTTGAGCCCTAAAATAGTTGGTTTGGCCAAAGTTCGTTTTTGCCCCTTTAACTTTTCCCCCGGCCCGGCTCCCCCCACCTTCCCCCTCCTTCTTCCTTCCCAAGCGGCCCAACCTCTTTCCCAGGCCCGCCTCCTTTTCCTCCGCTCGGCCCAGCTCCAGCCGCGGCCCAAGCCAGCCCACAGCTCCGCTTCAGCCGGCTCGCTCCCGCCTCCGCTCCTGGCCTGCCAGCCCCGCTTCCTCTCCCGGCCCATCTACCGCTCCCCCCAGCCCAGCGCCTCGGCCTAGCCTCCCCGCTCGGCCCAGTCCCACGCGCGCGGCCCGCAACGCAGCGCCGCCGCCGCCCTCACCTCGGCGTGCGTGCCACGGCCGCCTTGGCATTGGCGCCACCTCGGCTTCCGACTCCAGCGTCGCTTCTCTCGGCCCTAGTTAAGCCGCCGGCCACCACCGCTCAGCACCTCACCAGCGTCGCCTCTCTCGGCCCTAGTTAAGCCGAGGCCACCACGGGATTTCTCGCGTCGAGCCGCATCTTCCCCGCCCCTCCCCATTGCCACCTCGTCGCCGGAGGAGCGCGCCCGCGGAAGGACCTCGCTATCGGCCGCCCCCTTCGTCGCCGGCCAAATCCCGGCCGAGCCTGTCCGTCTCCGGCTGCGGTAGGGGCATCCCCACAATCTCCTCGTCGAGCCACGTCTCGTCGTCCGATCTGCGTCGCTCCACCATCACCGGAGCACCACCGCCCACGTGAAGCCTCGCCGCCGGTCCCTGTTCCCGACAAGATTCCGGCCACCAGCGCCCTCCGTCCACCATGGTGAGCACCTCTCTGAGTTCCCCTCTCGCTCCTCTCTCGTTTGCGCCCCTCGCCGAGTTTCCCCCTCCACCCTATCGCCGGCGAGCCGAGCACCAGAGCCGCCGTCGGCCACGAGCAGAGTCTCCCCCGTGCTGACTAGAGGTAGGAGAAGGGATATTTGCGAAAAGAACCCCGCCAAATCATCTAATCGCTACATTAGATCTTGTGTCTTGGTCATCTTGCGGAAAACCCCCTAGACCCATTGGATGCCTGCACTTAAACCCAACCCGAGCACTTTTATAGATCTAACCCTAGGTTTTACCCTTTTTGCAAACCTTGCTTGCTGATCCTTGCAAAAATCCCCAGCTAACCCTTAAACTCTTCGGATAATTACCACTAGGTCCTTGGAACCTTTAAAAACCCATAGATTCCACGTTTTAGCTCTGATTTAATCCGTTTTCGTTGCGTTAGACTCATGTTGACTTAAACTACACGTTAGCACTATTATTTAACATGCCACTTATTTCCGAATTTCATTTAATATTAAGTTGATTAAATATTATCTAAATGTCTTTTCTTAATTAAAATCTAATTAAAGTCATACGATTCTTCATATTAATGTTACACATGATTAATAATTATTTATCAGTTTTCTGAATAAAATACAATTAAGTTTCACTTCGGTTTTTCATAAATGAATAGTAATTTGATTAATGTTTACTTAACTAGTTCTTTCTAATTAAAAGCAATTTAGAGTTAAACTCCTGCTTTTCATAAATTAATGTTAACATTGATTAATATCAACATAAATTTGTTTCTATCATAATGTTGACTAGTTCAACACGGTTCATGAAGTTATTTCGACTAGATTCTCTCACATGTCTTATTACAAGTTATTGTTTAATTTGATATAATTTCTACTTGAACAATTATAAATAAAATGTGATTAAGTTTACCTCGGTTTTACAAATTCAAATGGAATTATATGGAATAACCTGTACATATAATTTTGTTTAATTAAAATTAATCAAGCATATAGTCTTTCTTCTGATAATACAAATCTTCCGATAGTTGTATCTTTTCAACCGTTGCTCCGTTTTCAGCGATCCTTGCGTTCACGTAACCATAAAACCAAGCCCTATCTTTTAGCGCGCTCTTTTAAAGCTTTCCCTTTGATTGATGTACTGTTCTTAGTTGTATATTGTTTGCTTGCTTGTTTAGCTGCTTGTGTACTCGATGATTGCTGCGACTAGAAGGAACGCATCTCGAGTGCTATCAAGGAAAAGAGCTTGAAGATCAAGAGCTGAAGACTATGAGTGATTATACTATGGACTAAGGCAAGTTATAGCACGGACATTCCTTGCTTCCTACACACCTTTAATACATTATTTACTTCATTTGCATGTGTCTAAATTGTTTCCCATTAAGGTTGTACCTAGCTTTGATGATCCTGTCCTTGATTACCTTGGGTTTATGCATATGGGTAGAATATTTGCTATGCGCAGCTACTGTCACCTCTGTTTAACTATTAATTTTGACTTAATGGTTCACTTTAAACTTAATGTTAAAACTTGCTTTTTAGCAACATGGATCAGGGAGCTAGAGCATGTGCTGTGTGCTTTGCTCTAGTGTCTCCCTCTAAGGACCGGTTCTTAAAGCGGCAACCCAGGAGCCTGTCGCCACCGCCAAGCTAGAGACGTACAAGCTACTTGACAAAGACCAGAGCCATTATAGTTCCGGCGGTGGCGACGGGCCGACGGCGTTAAGGGAAGTAAGGCGCGGGGTGTTTTCCCGATTCCACCGAGGACGGTAGCCCCGTCGGCTATGTCTCGTTAGGCACAGTCCCGTGTTGGGAGCCACCGTGAGTGCGGGAGCTCCGCACGTTGCGCTCTTTATCTTGTTGGCATGCATTGCCTGCGCTTTGGACGCCATTGACCCTCCTATCGCTGCGCCCTGGGAGTGAGTCAATCTCGGTGCCTAAGGACTCACCTCCTTGTATTACCCCAACGGCTACTGTCTTGTTAGAGTATCTTGTGAAAAGCCTCATAGCGTCCCTATGCGATCACACCTCGGAAGTGTGGTTTGTGAGGTCTGATCCACCTCCGCGTGGTTGGGTCCAAAGTTCCTTTCTTGAGGATCTTCCGTACTACTGAGTTGTGGTCAACCAGTCGGTGTCCCTGTGGACTTGAGGCTCTACCTGTCGAGAGAGTTAGACTTCCGCTGTGTTTTAGGTAAACTCTGATGTAAAACTATTTTTATTCGAGCATATATACTCTGTTTATCATATTTGTTAACTATATGTGTTTCAGTGGACTTCCTGGGCACACATATAGTAGCATTCGGGTTTCTGTGTAAACCCGGATGTGACAGAATTATATCCTCTTCCACATCTCTAGACCACAATGACCATTCCAACTGAACTGCGGTGATAGGATGGACGGCATGAGCTCTTCTAATCGTTGATGCGGATGCTTCAGATAACCCAATATATTTTATCTTTCCTTCTTCAACTAACTTCTTGAGTTCGCCAACCTACAATGCAAAAGTAAACTCAGTAAGGCCAGTCTCACTGGGAGTTTCGTAGACAATAAATTGACTGTCATGTCAGCATTTTTGATGATGTGGCACTATATTAATGAACAGAGAGGTGAAATGAGTTTCATAGTGATGAAACTCTATATACACAGTTACCTAGACAGCTTGTGTCTTGCAGGTGACCTAGGAAACAACAATTGATGAAACTATACATTGAGAGGGAGGTGTTTCATCCTAGTTTCAAATACTTTTAGATGATGTGTTACTCTAGATAATTGTACCCATGAAACTTCCATTGAGACTGGCCTAATTGAAGTCACAAATTCATGGCTTAATTGCAACTTATATAAGATTAAGAAGCGGTTGGGCATGTATAAAGTAAAGAAGCAGGCCACTGCCACTTATCCTCTCTTTTGTCTATGCTTTAGAGTCAACAGATAAAAAAAGAAGAAAAAAAAGAGAAACAGAGCACTGTATGTCTGTATATTTGAATCAAGCAAGTGAAGAAATAATTTAGTAGAGGTCGATGCAGAGCACTCACCGTGACCTCGATTGGAACCCTGGTGTCAATCCGGTGCTGGTAGTAGAGGTCGATGCAGTCCACGCCCAGCCGCCGGAGGCTGCCCTCGCACGCCGCCCGCACGTACGCCGGCTCGCCGCGGAAGTCCGGCTTGCCGTCGGCGAACGAGACGCCAAACTTTGTGGCCAGGTCCACATTCTCCCTCACGCCGCCCTGCAGCGCCTTGCCGATGAGGAGCTCGTTGGTGTGCGGGCCATAGCTGTCGGCGGTGTCGAACAAGGTGACGCCGGCGGCGACGGCGTGGTGGATGAGCGCGATCATGTCGGGCTCCGGCTTGGGCGGGCCGTAGTAGGTGGACATGCCCATGCAGCCGAGGCCCTGGGCCGAGACCTCCAGGCCCTGCGAGCCCAGCTTCATGCGCGGCACTGCGACCGGAGCAGCAGCCATGGCGATCGAGATGATGCTCTCACTGCTTGAGCTGCCGCTGTGACAAATATATTCAGTTTAGACTTCTGAATGTTCGATGGAATGGGTTTGTTCGTCCCTGAATTTGAATTTATAGCATGCTTGCATTGGAAGGGTCCTGCGGAACGCCTGAACCCGAAGCGTCAGGGAGCAGATCACCAGATGTCGTCAGCCGGCTCGGGCGATAGAGGAATTGTAGTCAAGGCTGCGGGCGATAGAGGAATTCAGTACGTGTCACTGCTGCGGTGACTACGTCACTGTCTATGTGAGATCGGGTAAACATGTAAGAGCTTACGTCACAGCTACCTTTGTATAATGCGCTGCGCGGCCTAACCACCACCCATAATCATGATTAGGCCCAGCTTGGAAGTCATGTCTTCCCACGTCAGAAGTCACTAATAAATGAAAATGCAACTCTTTTAGCTTTTTTCAACCAAACAAAAATCAATAAATATTGACTGATCTTGGTCCCTTTTTGTAGTCAAGGGTTTACCAAGTTTCTGGGAGTTTTATTTACATACAACAGGAAAAAGGTACTCGGTGATTCCGAACATAAATTGGTTGAAATTGTTTTCAGTTGATGTCAAGTTTTTTCAACCAACAGCAGAAACTATGAACAAAAGCTATGCAGTCCTAAAATATAAGTTCACCACTTCCGTCAAAATATAGAAAACTAACAATTTAAGGAACTGTTCTAAACTGCATCCTCCATAAACTAACTTGACAGTTGACTACAAATTAGTCTAACAGCTTGTAAAATATTCAAGTTATAGTCCAATAACTTCATAAATGGATGCAGATTGGTCCAACAACTTCTACAATGAAAATGTAATTCAATAACATGCAAATTGGTGCAGCAGCGGCGCAACGACTTGTAGAATTGTCAGCGGCAATACAATTTGCATTGCAATGGTAATTTATTTGGACAAGATAACTTTTATTATTCAAAAAGTTAATATTATATCTTAAAATTAATTGCTTCCTCAGACCTAAAATATAAGGCAAGCAAACTTGACATAGTCTCCAAAGCTAATATTTAAGTCTTAACATTTCATATACCGGCAAACTGATGATAGGACAGTTGATAAGGTTTGGTTTCTTGTAACGAAACTGATAGAGCCTAACGAATGGGAGAGACTTCGCAAGTTGTAGTTGTGGACGATCGCCGGACACGGCTTGAACACGCGGTGGCGAGGCGCGCCCTGCTGGCGCAAGGCGATGAACGAGAGAGAGAAAAAGAGATTGCACCCGAAGGGCACGAGACCAACAGAATGTTGATCTTGCCTGCTCTTAATTAACAAACGTTTGGCTTATATAGCTTTACAAACCTGAATCCAATCTTAACCGATTACATAGCAAATCCTATAAGCTCGCTGGCCAATGCAAAATCTCTCACGATCCAACTGATCCAAGCAACGTCGCGATGCTCCCATCTAGCGATGGCTTCTTCTGTTGCGGCGCTGATATGTAATTCCTGTCATAACATCTCTCCCTCCCTCGGCAAACAGCTCGTCCTTGAGCTGAAAATCAAGATAAGCAGCCTTGAAGTCCTCCAATGGCTCCCATGTGGCATCTGATTCGCTTACGGTCCGCCCAAAGAACATCCACATGCCAAACTCCACGGCGCAAGCTTGTGTGGAGCACCTTCTCTGGAACAGGAAGAATGTGGCCATGCTCCAAACGAGGTAGTGCTGCAGGAGTCATTGGTGGGTCACCGTGGAAAGGCTTGAGCGTGCCCACATGGAAGACGTCATGGATCTTGGCACCAGGAGGCAGTTGAAGACGGTAGGCCACCTACCCAACTCGCTCCAAAACTTGAAACGGCCCCGCATAACGTGGACCAAGCTTACCCTTCGGACGATCAGATAGGGACAATGCCGACAGGTGAAGCAAACGAAGCCACACTGAGTCCCCAATGTTCAACTCCAAGTCACTGTGGTTGGCGTCGTAGTACTGCTGGGCTTGGAGAAGACAATCATGCACATCGGCCAGGAACACATCCTGCTCGCAGTAAAGGTCTTCGGCGGCCGTCGTATGCGCCGTTCCAGGGGTGAACAAAAGCAGTGTCGACGGTTCACAGCCATAAACGACCTGAAATGGAGTGGCGCACAGAGCGGTGTGATAAGAGGGGTTGTCGCAATACTCTGCGCAGGGAAGCCACTCGAGCCAACTACACGGTCTATCGCCGGTGACACAGCGTAGATACATCGTGATTGTCTTGTTCACCACCTCGGACTATCCGTCGGTTTGCGGGTGGAAGGTCGTGATCATGCGGAGCATGATGCCGGCCATCTTGAACATGTCACGCCAAAGATTGCTAGTAAACAACGGGTCATGATCACTCACAATAGAGGTGGGAAAGCCATGGAGACGCAGAATCCCGTCAAAGAAAGCTCTAGCGACCGAGAACGCCGTGTAGGGGTGACCGAGCGGAATGAAATGGGTGTACTTTGAAAGGCGATCGACAATAGTCAAGATCACGGACTTGCCGTGCACCTTCGGAAGGCCCCCGACAAAGTCCATGGCAATGTCTAACCAGATCTGGGACGACACCTCCAAGGGCTGAAGAAGGCCAGCGGGATGGAGCGTTTCTATCTTGTTATGTTAGCATTCAGAGCAGGCTCGGATGAAGTCACGCACCAGTTGACGATCATGCGGGACATAGAAGTCATGGCGCAGGCGCTGGAAGGTTTTCTGGATGCCTTCGTGACCCGCGTGCGTGAGCTGCAGCACGGTGGTCGGTAGAGATGATTGCGCCGCCAGGAACACGCGTGAGCCATGCAGAACAAGGCCATCAGCAACGCGCCATGGCTCCTCCCACGCGCCCGTCTCAATCTGGTGGCGCATGTGGCACGTCTCCTCGTCCGTACGTCCTTCCCGGCAAATGTCCTCGAGCAACTGGAATGTAGGACCTGAGATCGCTGCAACCGCCGCGGATTCACCATGGTGCCGTGAGAGCGCGTCAGCAACGATGTTCAAGCGCCCCAGCCGGTACTCGACGGCGAAGTCATAGCCGAAAAGCTTGGAAATTGACTGATGCTGAGGAACTGTCGACAACCGCTGGTCCAACATGAACTTGAGACAGTAATGGTCCGTGCGAATGATGAAGCGTCGACCCCACAAGTAAGGTCGCTAATGGCACACGACTTGAACCAATCCGATCATATCCCTCTCGTATGTAGCTATCTTCAGATGTCGTGCTGCAAAGGGCATACTGAAAAAGGCCATTGGCCCGACACCCTGATGCAAAACCGCACCAAATCCCAAGCCCGATGCATCACAATCCACCATGAACGTCTTGGCGAAGTCAAGCAAGTGCAGAACAGGAGCTGACGACAGGGCTTGCTTGAGTGCGGCGAACACAACCTCGACGTCTTCAGACCAGGTGTTGGCGGTCGTTACACCCCATTTTCGTCCACCAATACTCGGAAATAAAAGAGGATATATGTGACATTCCATGCACTTAGGTTTATTTCTAATAAAGTTCCACGAGTTTTGGTGTGTTTCACTAGTGCAGGTGCAACAACGAGAAATACTCGCTATAGGGGTTGGAATTGACCGATTCGGCCGAACTACTCCGTTGGGCCGGTTATCCCCCTTAGCCACGCATTACGCAAAGCACAACTGGAAGGCCGTCAACATCAGCGATGACCGAGCGACGACCATGCAAGCCACCTGGACTATCTCCACATCACTTCTGGGCTGAACCAACAAGAAAACCACCTGGATCAACTCATCCACGCAGCCCAGGAAGTAGAGGCGGTGCAGGGGGGCAGGCCTGGGCCTCCATCCCAATTCAATCGAACTAGGGAGTTCGGCTGAACCGCCCCCAGCTTGGAACAACCTCCTAGGAGCAAATCACAAATGTCCAGATGAAGGCGGTGGAGATCCATGGTTCGGCCGAATTGTAGGATTCGGCTGAACCAGGAGATTTGGCGAATCAGGGGGAACCGGCCCCTCAGTCCCTTGACCGTTACTCCTCCTCAACCGCCTTCTCCACTATAAATACAGTGTCCAAGTGCTGGTTCAACACACACCAAGCCAATTAGCTCTCTTTCATTCCACTTCTTTCTAGTAGAGTTAGTTTAGTTTAGTTGGGAGGTTCCAGAGTCGTCTTCAAAAGCTCTGGTATTAGCTCTTGTATCTATTCCTTTTTCTTTCTGTAAGACTTTGAGTTATCAATATAGTTATCTTTGTCATCTTATCTGAGTTATTTATATCTTGCTTCTACTTTAGTCTAGTTGCAAGTATTTCTGGTTTAGACTATAGTTGTTGTGATCCTAGTTCTCCCAGTTCTAGATTCAAGTCTTTGCCTTGGCGGGTTCTTCGTTTCTGCTCAATACTTGTGGTTAACTGTCACTAGGGTATTGACAGAATTGCTTTCTTCTGCTAGCGGAGTAAGTAGTCGTAGTCTAGTGTGGGCTATGAATCCCACCAGTCCAATGCTGGTCCCTGAAGCTATCCTCCTGCGTAAAACACCTTCTCCCGGTCGCTGCACTTCGTGATGTCGAGCTGTCTTTCCACCACCTTGAGCCAATCATCCGCTTGCAGAGGCCGCTGGTCTTGGTGAAGGTAGGAGGCCGTCCCTTCATAAATTCACCCCTCTTGTCTCTAGGCGGCACATGAGGCTGGGGAGGCGGGTTCTGTTGTTGCTGTTGCATCAACGCTATGGTCTGGGCCATCTATTGCGTCAGCTGGATCTGCATCTGCATCATTTGCTCCATGGTGGGTGGTGGCGGTGGTGGTTGTGGTTGGTTCTGGTTGGCTCCACTGCCACCGGCGTTGCTCCTTGTGTTCACCATCTATCATCAACAAGTAATTCTCATCAGAACTCCATTGAACATAATCATGTGTTTTTAGAGGATTACTAACTTGTTAGTATGGAGGATTCGATAGATGAAGAGAAATAAAAATGAATACCCCCTGTATGTAAACATTAATATCCTTAAGCCTTAGTCCAATATCTAGATGGGGATACACTCGCGTCCATGCCCATCACAATCATTACAAAAATCCAAATCAAGCATAAGCATAATAACAACAAAATCAAGCATCGAAGGACATGATTCATACAAGACTCGACAGCACTGGTTTTGAAAAGCGTAACTAAACGATTCATATCACAAAATCATGGTGGGTCTCCTAGTAATTTGTCAACCGTACTGTCTAGGCTGCGTTCCTACAGTCAGCACGGCTCTGATACCAATCTGTCACACCCGGATTTACACAGAAACCCGAATGCGGCCATATGTGTGCCCAAAAAGTCATAGTACACATATAGCAAACAAATATGATAAACAGAGAACATATGTTGGAATAAATACTCGAATAAATAGAGTTTTACATCATAGTTCAACATAAATAAACTAACCAATACAGCGGAAGACTAGTGACTCTCAACTAAGTGTAGCTACAATCCACAGGGACTCTGACAGGGGACCACAACTCAGTAGTAAGGCAGATCTTCTGGAAACCCAGCAGCAGACTCATGCACAGCCCAATCTGTTGCCCATCCGGGATTTTGTTGAATAATAGCAAGTGTAAGTAAACCAATTACTTAGCACGTATAGCACGGGTGTATGAAGGCTCAAAAGTAGGCTTGACTCAGCTCAAATGCATTAGCACTTTTAGTTGGTTCGTTTTAACATTATCCAAGTTACTACAAGTTTATGAATCCTAGATGCAACCCGATTAATAAGGTATAAGTGACATTAAGCATAAATAAACATCATCTTCTAATCAAAAAGGGACTCCCGACACGGGACTGTGCCTAACGAGACATAGCGGCAAAATGCGGCGGCGCTCGAGCTATGGGCGCCATGGTGGCGGCGGTGCTGTGCAGGGGAGCAGAAGGCGGCGGTGGTGAGTTGGTGAGGATGGGCGGCGGGGGCGGCGGGTTATGTAGGGCCGAGGAGGGTGTCGCTGGAGCTCGGAAGGCGGGGTGGCGCAAACGCCAAGACTCGCTGGCGGCAGCGGCACTACCGAGCCTGTTCCAGGATGGAGCAGCAGCTAGGCCAGTTTGGGCTGTGGGGGCGAGTGGGCCAAGCGGCGCGCTGGGCTGGCGTGCTTGGCCGATAGGAACGGCAGGCTGGCGAGCAGGGCCTGCGGAGGAAAATGGTGTAGGATCTAGGATTACCGACTAGAGAGGGGTGAATAGGCGGTTATAAACTCCAATCACAACACTAGAGAAATTTAATTAGAACACAAAGGAAATTAAATCTCTAGCTATTCTAAGCTCATGTTGAGGGGTTTGCAACCTTGGATGACAAGATACAATTCAAGTTCTAGATAAATAACTTGCTCAAATCAATTGCTCAAAGGAAACAACAAAGGACAACTCACAAAAAAAGAGACAAGAATTTATCCCGTGGTGTCGATGACTTGCCGGTCACCCCTAATCCACGTTGAGATGGATTCAATGTTCAACCGCTCCTCTATCAAGTCTCCACTTGATGTATGAGCCGGCTAGAACCAAAGAACCACTCCAAATCTCGATTCCACTAGAGTTCCTCTTCACCGCTCTGGTGAGGTGAGCACAATGACCTCTCACAACCAACTTCCACGGCAACTTCACAATCTTCTTGAAGTGCTCGGTGGAATCACGAGCTCCGAGCCGGCTAGGAGGCGGCAACCTCCAAGAGTAACAAATCAACCACGAGCTCGATGCAATCCTAGTGCCACAATGATCAAATACTTGATGCAATGCACTAGAAGCTCTCAATCTCACAAAGAAATGCAACCTCAAAGCAAGTGAGTGAGAGAGAGGAGAACAAGGGCTCTAGAATGAGTATCAAGCTTTTCAAAGTGCCAAGAGACCCCTCATGCCCGTGAGGGGTGAGTATATATAGCCCTCTCCTCAAAACTAGCCGTTGGGGAAAAACCCGTTCTGGATCGTGCACGGCGGACCGTCCGCATGGTCCACACGGACCGTCCGCGTTTGAATTACAACGGACAGCGATATTAGGGCTTGTAGCTGTCGCCGGTCGATGGCCGGCCAGCTCCAAGCTGCAAGACACACCTACCGCCGGATCCTTGAAGGCGCACACACACACACTGATACTCACGACCGGTCGGTGCTGGTAGTAGTGCATGTCCCTGTGCCGTGGTGCTCCCGTCGATCCAAGCTATAGCTAGCGGCTAGTAGTGTGGTGCTTGAGCTACGTACACGCGTAGTAGCTATACTAGTCGTTCAAACATGTCGGCTCCATATGGCCATATGAATCTCCGTCGCGTCAGCCGTGTCTGACTGACACAATGATGGGGCGCGCCAATTATATACCAGAGGGCGAAAGGGATCGGGCTGATCGATCCCGATCTCTGGGCGCTTGGTAGCTTGCATTTGGAACGAAGCAGGTCGATCTGGGTCTGGGACCATCTCTTCTATGAATCGACTGAACGGGCTTCCAGTAGCTTGGTTGCCACTTGCGTTGCGAACAGGATGCATCGGTGGTAGTGTACGTCCATGCCCGGCGCGTGAGGACATCCGTGTGTGTCCGTGTATCACGGGCGATATTTGGAGAGACACAGCAGAGGCGAAGGCAGCGCAGGCTGGGACAAAGACAGAGCCAGCCATGCGGGGTCTCACGCTCTCTAGCTTACAGGCTGATCGATCTCCAGCGAGCTCTGGCAGATCAGAAGGCTAGCTGTGCGTGCATGCGCGCGGATGGCCTCGTGCGTACGGCTGGTGGATTCTTGCTGTTTGTTTGGGCATGCATAGTGTAGGAGTGGATGTCTCGGTCTGATCCCTCACGGCACGGCACCGCCGGATGCGGAATCTGCTGCGCCCGGCGCCGGCAGCCAGACAGTGTTGGGAGTCTGAGTCTCTCTCAAGCAGAGATGACCATAGAAACGCAGGAAAGCTAATCACAGCACGGCCCATTTTAGTCCCGGTCAAACGTACAGTGAGGCCGAGTACAATGAAGCCCACCTCCATGAGACAATTATCAGTCGCCATCGGCCCATCCCATTAACTGTCTTCCTCCGAACGTCGCTCTCCGGCCATTTCGGTCCAGTGTTGTAATGATCTGGTATAATCAACAACTCAGCAGCAGCCAGCAGCTCTGCCGCTCTTCATGTCCTGGCTGATAGGCAACTTTGCGTTTCAGCTTGAAAGCCGCCCGATCGGCGCGCGCTGATCCGATCGCCTATACCACGTTCATGTTCAGGCGCGTCACGCTGCACTAGGTCGATAAGTGCTTGCAAAGCGCGATCCCAACCGTCGTTAAGTTACTAATTCGGACGCAAAGGTGATGGAGAAGTCACCCGCTGCGTCTTTAAACAATGCAAAAGATCTTTGAGACGGTGATCTGATGGCCTAATTCTGGTACTGTAAAACATTTCCGTTCAAAGAACAGTGTTACTTTCAGTGGCAACAGCGACTGCCAAGGAGTCAGGACTCAGGAGGAGGCTCGTGTCAGTGTTGTGGTTGAAGTTTTTAATATCGCCTATGATGATGGTTTTGCAACCTAGGGTGACAAGATAAAGATCAATCTCTATGAATTTTAACTTGCTTCAAATAAATAAATCAAGATACAAGCAAGTAACAAAAGCAAAGAGAGACAAGAATTTATCCCGTGGTGTCGATGACTTGCCGGTCACCCCTAATCCACGTTGAGATGGATTCAATGTTGAACCGCTCCTCTATCAAGGAACCGCTTGGTTTTGAGTCGGCTAGAACTAAAGAACCGTCCAAATCTCTTTTCCACTAGAGTTGCTCTTCACCACACCGGTGAGGTGAGCACAAGACCTCTCACACCTATCTTCCAAGGCCACATCACAATCTTCTTGAAGTGCTCAAGGAACCACAAGCTCCAAGCCATCTAGGAGGCGGTAACCTCCAAGAGTAATAAGCCAATGATTCTTGCTTGAAGTCTCCCTAGTACTACAAAGCTCAAACTCTTGATGCAATGCACTAGCTTGATATCTTCTCTTCCTGGTCATCCACTCAAGTTTCTTATCAATCATGTCCACCTCAACTGTATCATAGAATTGCCTGATGACTGTGTTATCCCAACCACACTTGTGCTCGAGAAAGTCAGTGAGCCCTAAAGACTCAAGTTGTGGCACCAAGCCACTCATAACTTCCTTCTCGCCCATATAGTATATACTGATCAACTGATGTTGGAACACAACTTTGTTGAGCATGTGACCATAGAATGCCTCCTGCTGAATTTGAGTGTGAAAGAACAAGTCATGTGTGTCTCGATCAAATTCATATTGATTTCCAGCACGATACCTTCTATAATTAGTAGGATTCCACACCCTACTACCTCTATTTGCTTTCACATCCTCCATCTCTGTCCCAACTTGTGACTCTTCTTCTTCACTTATTTGATAGTCATCATCACTGTCAGAGGGTTGGTGCCTTGCCCTCTTAGTAGTTCTCTTTCGTGCTCTTCCTCCCTTGAACCACTGGCACTGTCAAAATAAGGTCATAATCATAAGTATTGATCCATATAGACGCAACGAATTCAATCCAAGAAAGGTTGCTGCAGCTGTTCGCGTCTGACAGAGCACCCACGGATGGTCCGCCTCCAGGCTGGTGGACAGTCCAACGTTTCGCGGACTGTCCTTCATTAGGAAGGCGGACTGTCCGCTGGTACTATTCAGGCGACGAACAACACAGTAACCGCCCGAGAAACTTTGGATCGATCTCAGTTTTTGCCCAATGAAACTTGACCAAATAACTAAAATATATTCCCATTGACTCTACTAACACATTCCCAAGATTATTTGCATGAATCCATGGACGAAAACGAGATCCCACATCAAACCCTAACCATGCCCTATGTCACACCCCAAAATTTTTGGATTTTGGGATGTGATTTGTTAGCGTAATTAATACAACAATTTTCTCATTTTTTCTAAAATTTTACAAGCTTTATTTAATTTACAGGAAATTTATAATAGAAAAAAATACTTGCAAAATATAAATAAATTGCTTTGTATGTTGCATTCATGCTGCTGCATTGAGTTTTGTACTGCTTGTGGTTTAAATGAGAGTTTAAATTTATTTAAATTCAAATTTGAATCACCTTTGTTTGAGCCCTACAAAAGTTATTTCCTACCAAACAACACTGCGCCATCACCTCGGCCCAGCACCACAGAACAGCACCGCGACCCACCGCAACCGCCCGGCCCAGCGCACCTCCAGCAGCTCGGCCCATGGGCCGACAGGCCTCGGCCCAGATCGCTCCCCGCTCGCCAGCTCGCGGCCCAGCACTCCGCGGCCGCCTTCCCTCTCTCCCCTCTCGCTGACTGGTGGGCCACACCCGTCAGATCCGTCTTCTCCGCAGCGGGGCAAGCCTTACCGGAGATCGCGGACAGCGCGCCGCCGGGGATTTTCCTTCCCTGTGCAACCGGGCGAGCTTGCGGACCCCTCCCGCACCTTCGCGGAAGCTTCCGCGCCGACCTCTTGCCTTAGACGGGCGTTTCCCCCACATGGAAACCGCCTCCCCACATGGAAACTTCCTTTTTGCACGTTAGCCCTCCTGTTTTAATATGAAATTACGTTTAGATCCCTGATTTTTTACAAATAAGCCCCTAGAAGTTTCTAAAACTTGTCAGCAAACCCCTGAACCTTAGAAAGTCATATCTTTCTCGTTTTAGCTCCGATTAGCGTGATTCTTGCGCTCGCGTGTTCGTAGCGAAGTGTAGATTAATTTTAAAGCCTTGTTTTGTTCTGTTTCTACTATTTGGTATATTGTTCTTAGTTATTCTTTTTTGTTTGCTGGTATGTTTGTGCCGATGATTGCTGCGAATAGAGGGTCGTCATCAAGAGATTTCAACTAGAAGGAACACGCTGTGAGTGCGATCAAGAAGAATACTTTGAAGATCAAGAGCTGAAGACAATGAGTAATTATAATGGATTTGAGGCAAGTTATAGCACAAACAATCCTTGCTACCTACTCACTTGTAATAAATTATTTCATACATGCATGTCTCTAATTTGATGTACCTTTAAGGTTGCACCTAGTCTTATTTATCAAGTCCTTGATTTCCACGCGTTTATTGCATATGGGTAGAATCTTTGCTATGCGCAGCTACTGTCACATCTATTCAATTGTTAAATTTGACTTAATGGTTCACTTTAATATGATGATTAAAACTTGCTTTTTAGTAACATGGATTAGGGAGCTAGAGCATGTGCTTCGTGCTTTCTTCTAGTGTCTCTCCCTAATGACTGGTTCTTAAAGCGGCAACCGGGAGCCTGTCGCCACCGCCAGAACTATAATGGCTCTGGTCTTGGTCAAGTAGCTTCTACGGCTATAGCTTGATAGTGGTTACCGACGGGCCGACGGCGTTTATGAGAAACATGGGTGAGAGTATGTCTTGATCCACCAAGGACGGGAGATCCGTTGGCTATGTACCCGTGAGACACAGTCCCGTGTTGGGAGTCTCAGCGATTGAGAACTCTGCAAGTTGTGCATTGTTGGGTGCGATACCCGCGCGTTGGACGCCATTGACCCACTATGGTGTGACTCCGTAGGCGTACGTCATTCTCGGTTCCTAGGCCATGTTGCCTGTGCTGTAGCATAAGCGGCCACTGTCTTGTTAGGGTGTCTTGTGAAAAGCCTCGTAGCGTCCCTATGCGATCACACCTCGAAAGTGTGATTTGTAAGGTTTGATCCACCTCCGCATGGTTGGGTGTAAAGTTCCTTTGAGCTTTTACGCGACTGGTGGGTAAAGGGCGAAACCTCTGAAGACTGTACAATCTATCATGATAGCCTTGCTCAAGGTCATGAGCGGCCTGGCGTTCCTTTTCGAATAGAACTTGATGGTTATTATTGTTGTTTAATGACTTACACTATATAATTGGGTTACAACTGGGAGTCCCTTTCACTTGTAGTAAATTGGATGCAGTTAAAATGAATCAACTAAAAATGCTAATGCAGTCAAACCGAGTCAAACCTTTTGGCCTCATACCCCGTGCTATACTTGCTAAGTAACTCTGTTACTTACACTTGCTTTATTTATGTCATTTTGCTGCAAAATCCCGGATGGGTAA
Source organism: Echinochloa crus-galli (assembly GCA_900205405.1). NCBI lineage: Eukaryota > Viridiplantae > Streptophyta > Magnoliopsida > Poales > Poaceae > Echinochloa > Echinochloa crus-galli. Next base: position 23,841 of record OAMR01001145.1, read on the forward strand.
CAGATTGGGCTGTGCAGTGGCGCAATCGTCGACTTGATCACCCCAGTTAGCCTCGCAGTGTTTCCCCGGTCCCGTAGGACCAAACCGCACACGAAACCGAGCCTCCTAGCTCGATCCCGACCCAATTCCGGCAAAGCGCCGCCCCCTGCCCTGTAGCGCCGCCGTGTCCCCGCATCGTCGCCGGCGACCAAACCCCCCCCCTCTAATCACAGCCGCCCAGATCGCATCCGACGGCTCAGATCGCGTCTGACCGGGTCAGCATACCGGTCAAACCAGTCAGCCGAGGCACTTTTTCTAAAGAGACCCCCAGCTTTCCATAAATTAACCCGCGGTCCTTTTTAATTCGAAAATAATTACAATTGG
>OAMR01001145.1:29036-42950 GCA_900205405.1 Echinochloa crus-galli
TTTTGCAAGCATGGTTTAAATAAATGGTCATATGCTGAATTTTTACCTAGGGTGGATGTAATTGGTAATTTCTATCATTTTCATCCCTTCTAGAACATCTCCATTTATTTACCATCACCACCAACCAGCACCAAACATGTCTACCCCACTAAAAATGGCAGCACACTCACAATTTTTTACGACATCTATATTATTCATTCAAAGAACAAGGCATTTACCTATGGTTTCGGCTTCTGGTGGCGCACTGGTCTCCAAATCTTCGACGATTCCTACATCACCAGCGCCAATGCCTTGATTGTCTTGGTGAGGTCCTTTCACTCTTTTGTTGAGAGGAGTTCTTTTGGTTGACCCTGTTTTCATTTACAACAACTCGGGTTAACATCATGACGGTATCAAAACATCAAGTGAACAGATTTGGGAGTACTTACCTCTATTGGTGGATTTTCTTTCGATAATTCTCCAAATATGACTGGTTTTTCAGTAACACCAGTGAACATGCGACTCAATCGCAAGAGCACTGTCTCATCAGAGATGTCTTCAAGGGCAGTCCATGAGGGATCCGAGCTTCCCTCGTACTGGAACCCTAGATGGACCCGCTCCTGGAGTGGTTGAATCCTTCGCTTCATGAAGCTGAAAGCGATCCCGACTCTAGTGAGCCCCTTTTCCTTCAGGATTTGTACCCGCCTTAGCAAAGTAGGCACATCTTTGCCTTCTTCAGAAGTTGGGAGTGAGTTCCAGTTGGATTGATCCTTGGGATACCACCCATCTTTCTCTGGACAGCTTAACGAGTGGTTACCATGCGAGGGTCCAGGGCGCTCTTGACCGTGAGCACGGCTGTTATAACAGTTTTACACTCTGCAGAGGTTGTACACTTTCACCATGAGTCGTGTCAACACCATTCGCTGGGGGCAGCTAACCCCCCTCACATTACCGAGATGTGAGTGCTACGCGGTGCACTACGAGGCCTTTACATAGGTTCTCCAGCGCGGACTAACCGGGTTACGGCATGCCCTGGCTAACTAGCGACACCCGAGGTTCCTTGCCGAACTCTTGGGAACGCAGCCCTCATTCAGCCCAGACAGCTTAGCCCCGTCCACTGGATTACCCTACTTAATTAGCCAAGACCATTGCCCATCCAGTTCTCATGGTTGTATTGTAAGTCCTGGGTGGTCACTCCACAGATCAATCCTTACAAAAGACCTTGGCTCAGGCAACAACCAATCTCTTCACAACCTCGCATCAAACCCAACTTGCCTGAGCCACCTAAGGTTCCAGGTTGCTAAAAGATTACCAAACCCATTGTTGCATAATTTATTAATCAAGATTAATTACAACCATCCCATGTTGAGCAAGCTAAGCATATGCTACCCATAAATAGGTACCTCTAAAGGCTTCAAGTAATGTCATGAAAAAGCTAGTAAACAACCTATATAGGATTCCCAGCAAATTGACCTCTAATGCAAGAAAGCATAAATAAAGGGTGATAACATGTAGAAGATAATAAAGGCACAAGAGTCAAGATGATCAAGACACTTGCCTCTTCCCAAAGTCTCCCTGCTCAGAAGCGTTCCTCAGCGCAAATAAATCAACTGAAAATTGCACACACGCACAACTAAGAACAATACACCAAGCAATAACAAAATAGTTTTCAAAAGCGTACTATAAGCTAACACTAGCTACGACGAACGCAAACGGCACGAGAAGCGCTTCAAACGGAGCTACGATTCAAAAGATAAAGCTAGCGAACATCTGAATTATATATTAAAGGAACAACTATGTGCTGCATTTATTTTAATTTTAAGAAAGCATGTGTAAAGGATATTTCTTCCATGTTCAAATTATTCAAATTATTTTAATTCAAAAGCGAAGTAAATCCTAGTCATATTTATTTATAAATATTTGCATATGAATTTAAGCCATTTAATTACTTAACTTAAAATAAAAGACATGTAAGACGGTCTAATTGAATTATTTCATGTGTAGTGTTGTACTAAACAAGTTACAAATTAAAAATACATTTACGTTGGTATTATTCAAATTAACATGAATTTATTAAAATCCGGTGTATAAACCTAAACAAGTTTTATTTAGAAAGGTGGTTGAAAGGTCATTAAACAATTTAATATTTTATTTAATTTTATAAAGCATGATAATGTGAGACTACACTCGTAAACTATAGCCCACGCTAAAAGAGGACCATCGCAACAAGAACGGACTAAAACGAAGCTAGGACGTAAAAGATATAAGCTAAAACGTGATTTAACTATTTCCTGGAACTTTATTTATATCTAAAAGAATTTTATTTAAGCTAAAAAATAATTTTTATAGCATTAACAAGGATTATAATATTTTCAGAATAAAATAAACTAATTTTTGACATCATATTAGAATGTATATGACATGTGCAAGATATTTTATACAAAGGTTAAATAGGTTTTGCATTTTTATTAAATTACCAAGGGTATTTATATTATTTTCAGAAAGTTCCAAGGTCTAATATGATCGATGGCCATGCCCGCCACGAGGTAGGGAGCAGGATTGACGGGGAAGTTGGCCATATCCTCGTCGTTGGCGGTGGGAGGCGAGGAGGAAGAAGCAGTGGCGCTTTGTTGAAGATTGGGGTTTTCTTGGTGGAAAGTGGGGGGCGACGGCGGAACTGTCGAAGAATTTGGGGAGTCCTGTAGCTGGGGGGAAGTTGCCGACAAATCCGGGGGGGATGGAGGCATCGTTCCGTTTTCCGAGGTGAGGCGCGCATGAGTTTCCAACAAAAAAATCCTCAACAAGATTTCATTTGCAGCTCTCCTCGGCCGGCTCATGCATTCTGGTATCCTTGATGGGCTTTGATTTCGGGATCCATTACTAACTGCGTCTCGGAGCCCAGAGGATCTTTGGCTTGGTTTTGGTTCGGCACCACCGGGTCTTGTGGCCGAGGTTGTTGCATTCGAAACAGCACCAGGGGCTCGACAAGAAGAGGCCCGGTGACCATGGGCCAAACATTAGGCACAAGTCATAGATAGGGCCCGGTTCGCAACTTTGGAATTTTGAAACTCCAGGTGAACCTCGCCCTTGGGCGCCGCCGTGATCACCAGATCGGCATGGTTCAGGTCGTGTTTGAGGCGGCCGAAGATTGTGGAGAGCTGAACAGTGGATGGGGTTAGTAGATGTTCCCCGACCTTGAAGGAATTGGGAGAATCTTGATCAGTTAAAGTTGATTATTGAGGCCATGGCTGGACAAGAACGGGAGCAAATCGAACCTTTTTCTGAGGTTTCGATTTCATCTCTTTTGAGGGAGATTTGCCTTTGTCCATTTTGCAAACAACATGGGTCCATTCCTTGAGTTGTTCCTGCTCCCAGAGAAATTTTTCTTGTTCCCAATGAGGAGCGCCATTATTCCAAAGGAATTAATAAACATCAAAGCAATTACCAATGAAATGCTTATGATTGTATATCATCAAGCCCACAGCCTTTGAGGAAACGGAGAAACGAAAGTGCCGATCACTCTAGAAGGCCACATGAAAACCAGCAGCGGAACCACCAAGACTGGATTGTAGCATCCAGGCTACATTTTCCTCAGAAAGCCGAACAGTGTAGCGCCGGAAAACAGCCAGGAGAAAGAAGGATCCATCGGGAGAGGAGGAGGGGTGTGTTGGCACTTCTTACGATCCAATATCGGAATTGAGAATCCTGGTACTATGGTAAGGAGTGTTTCAGTGGTTTTCCTTATGGCTTAGTAAAATATAGAAATATTTTGCAAGCGCACAGAATCACTGTTGTAGCACTTCACCTGGAGTATCCCGAGGTATCGTAATTTATATTTCCGCAGGGAAGCTTTGACAAGACTACTAGTGAACAGATATTCGAGACTATCAGAGAAAGGTACACGACTAGACAAGACAGGGGATAACGGTATTGGATAGGAGTGGATATACCGGACACACAGCTCAAGGGATACTCAGGTAAGGGAGAGAAGAGATAGATAGCTGGGAGGACAACGAGAAGAGATAGAGGACTCCTGGATACTTTATCTACCTATGTCACTCTAGATTAGAGATACATCGGCTACAGAGCCAGCACTAGGAGATCTGGGATAACTCTATTGCTCTTTGGCATGCTTTTCTTTTTTTTTTCTTTTTGCCATGCTTCTTTGGCATGCTTTTCTTTTTGCATAGCCAATAGTCGTCTGTTGGCACTTCTTACGATCCAATATCAGAATTGAGAATCCTGGTACTGGGGTAAACGTTCTGGACGACCCACTTGCATTAGCCAGGGCAAGCCAAAAGCTTATCACTGCGGTGACTCTGATCCGAGCCATGCCCGAGCCATCAACGCCCGAAGGCCGAAACCTGTGCCGAGAGGCGTAGCTTCTAATCGAGCAAGCGACTGTGAAGCAAGCCAAAACCTCAGCCTCTCGCATCCGCAAAATATTTTTGGGTTTTTCTAGTTATGCAAGTGAACCAAAACTTGAGCAAGAACTTTGGAAGAACTCGATCAAGCACTAGAGCAAAGAACTTGAGAGAGAGAGAGTCTCACTATATCAATCCTCACAACAACTTAAACTTGGAATAAAGCATGTGCTCCCACAAGGTTTTCAGGTTCATTATTACTCATGCCAATTAACTCAACCACTATTAAGCAACTAGTTGAAACAAAGTACTTGCAAAATTAATGACAGAGCAACTATTCATCATTTCCAAGGTGAGAGGCATATGATTCATTCCATGCATAGTTGGGAGTTATTTTATTCAAGGGAAATATTTTTGGTATTTTCATTTATTATTTTTTTAAAATGCAAACTAACATGAAGGGAAATGAAAGGGAAATTACATGACCAATGTGCTGGATAAGTTGGGACGTACCTAGTGGGGGTCCTCCCCCAAGCTTGGACTCTTCACTGGTAGGGGTTGAGCCTTGAGAGGTACTGGCTCAGCTGGTCCGCTTGCTCGTGGACGTCGTGCTGGATGGACGCTACCATGCCGCTATTCTCTTGGTGGTACTGAGAATGGCGGGCTAGCGTGTCTTGAATCTCTCGGGTACGGTCGTCGATGAGTTCCACTGGGTCGGAGATGTAAGACAGCTCCCGGCCGTAGTCGAAGCGCGCGGACTGTGAGTATCCGGGGTAGTATGGCTGGGAGGCACTGTCGTACCCCCCTGCATACCGGCTCCCAGACCACTCAGAGTCCGTGTCCTGGCCGTAGTCCCAGCGTCTTGAGGCAAATTAGTTCGGTTCCTGGTGTTGCCCAGAGCCTCCTGCTCCGGACGTCCCAACACCGGTGTACATGTCGTAGGTGGCCTCGAAAGCGGAAGTGTGTTGGTGCGGCATTTGTGGTGTATCTTTTGGCTCCTATGAGGTGCCGAGCCCAACATCACGTCTGGCTCGTCCCCTCGTGACTGGTCCGTCACCTTCAATTAACAATTTAGACACATGCATATGTAGTGCTCCTGTGAGGTGGCGAGCCCAGCATCACGCCTGGCTCGTCCCCTCGTGACGGGTCCGTCACCTGCAACGCTGTGCCGAGCGGGCTCTCTCCAAGGTGGAGAATCGTCCGACTCGGTCCTCAACTGAAGAGTTAGTTTAGGCGTGGTATACAACCTTAGTGCTGCACAAGGCAAAGGCACTTCAGTTGTATAGCCACGATAAATCATTGTCAGCGTTGCGTTAGGCGTCCGCCGTATCATGTGGGCTTGCACGAAGTGCACCGCATCCACGACGGAACGCGCTGTCTCGATGTACGTGAGCCGGGTGCCCTGAAGAACGCCCAGATGATTAGCGAGGCGAGTGACTAGAGAAGTCATCGCCATGCTACCCGCACGAGAAATATGAGATAGCCAGTGACCAACCATTTCTTTCACAGGCGAATAGGGTATTTGCTTGACCATGGCAAAAAGAACCCGCAACTCGATGGTGTTGACAGGGCGCAAATCTGCCCGGGGGAATACCGTCATAGACACCCAACGATGCATGAAACGCAAAGTGGGGTTATGTATACTATTTGTGCGAGGCGCATGACAGATGGTATTCCCCGAAATCTTTTTCCAAATTGCCACCCGATCAAATCTTTTCAGCGCTTTGTTCGGGTCTAAGGAACCACGGCTTGAAAATCCGAGACCCGAACTGAAATCCCTCCAAGAGCAAAAGAACTCTTGGTTGAAAAATCGAAAATGAATCCCCCCAGTTTCCGAAACCAAAGTCGAGAGGAATTCAAGGGTGAGCAGGTACGAACCTTCTTCGTTGATGTGCCAGAAATTCTCCCAGCTAATGGCCTGGAAAATTTCTGTGAACTCTACGTCCATACCCGTGTCCCTGAGAAAGTCTTGTTCAAAAACACGGGTGTGCTTGAACTCCTTCAGCCGAAGCTCGTTGAAGGTGTTCTGCTCCCGCTCTGTCCTGATGTTGATGTCGCTCACGCTCAGGAGCTGCCTGGCCGGGGGCGTGGCAATGGCCCCATCCCGAGACGGCTGCTTCGTGCTCGTCCGTGTCCATCCGGCTCGAGCCTCGGGACGGAGCTGGGGAACTCCAGCATCGTCCGATCATCGGCCTAGCCGGGCGGAACGACGGAGCGACGTGAAGAACTTCGACATGATTCCTGCAAAAGGTTAGTGCAACAACAACTACCCGAAGGACTGAAGATATATGGTTAGCACAAGGAAATCAAGTCAGTCGTCTGAGAAAGTTATTCGTTCCTGCGGGGAAGAAAACCACCACCAAAGGTTAGTCGTTCTTGTGGGTGTCGGTGACCACCACAAACACGTCCAGAAATTCAGCACAAAGATCACAACAAAAGCAAAATATTTTTTGGGATTTTCTAGAGATGCAAGGGAACCAAAACTTGAGCAAGAACTTGAGCACAAACTAGAGCTAAGAACTTGAGAGAGAGGGAGAGAGCTTCTGGCGAAAATTTTCTGAGTGTGAGTGTGTGTGAGAAGCTCACAAGCTTGCACCTGTATTTATAGGCCGAGGGGGGCAGTAGGGCTAGTTCGGCTGAACTAGTTGGTTCGGGCGAACCAGGCCTGGGTACCTGAGTGCCCCATGTGCTGCACCCACCTCTTGCCTCCCACCAGCACAAAGTTTTTCCATAGGTCCAACACTAGGTCATGTACAATTTGGTGGGTTGTGTTAGGTGAGATGCAAAATTGACATGACCAAAGTGGAGTTTAGTGGAGTCACCCCCATGCTGCCATGTTTGTGATAATTGGTGAGTGTGCAGCCATTTTTAGTGGGGTAGACATGTTTGGTGCTGGTTGGTGGTGATGGTAAATAATTGGAGATGTTCTAGAAGGAGTGAAAATGAAGAAAGTTACAAATTACACCCTCTCTAATTAAATTTCAGCATGTGTCCAATTATTTCTATCCAAGCTTGCAAAATTTTCTACTTTCTCTCAAATTAATTACTCAGGTGGTTCATTTATTTTGGAAAGGGAAACATGCAATTGAAATTGAAAAATTAAAAATTGAAAGGGAAATATGGGATACATACCGGTTTTCCTCGCGGCGAGAGCTCAGCTTTTAAGTCCGCGACCGGGACTTCTCCTGTCTTCAGTTGCTTGTGTCATCATCCGGTCCCGGAGTGGATGACTCGGACGATGCAACCTTCTTCCACCACATCTTCTTGGTCTTCTTCTTCAGTGTTGGTGGCGGTGGGATCGGCGTCTCTGGAGAATTCCAGAGGGCTTGCTCTTCCTCGTATTTCTTTACGAGGAAGTCCATATCTTCTGCAGTCGTCGGCTTTGTCGGCTCGTTCCATTTGAGCTGCTCGCCACCTAGTATTTCCAGCTCTCCATTAATGAGAGCCTTAAGGAAACACTCGGCGCTCCTCTGCTCCGGTGTGAGTGGCTCTGTCTTCTTCTCTTCCCGGGGTTGAAACTTGAAGTAAGTCAACCTTCCGTCGATACGGAACGAGATTTCTCTCGCATCCATATCGATCCTAGCCCGGGTGGTGTTCAAGAATGGTCGGCCCAACACAAGGGGAAACGAATGCTCGTTCCCCGTGTCGAGGACAACAAAGTCCACAGGGACATATCGTCCCCAGATCCGGACCGGTACATTCTCGATCACCCCCTCGGGGTAGCGGATGGTTGAGTCCGCAAGCTGTACCTGGGCAGTAGTAGGTGACAAAGTAGGGTAGCATAACTTCTTAAATAATACCTTAGACATGATGTTGACGCTTGCCCCCAGATCATAGAGTGCATCATCAATGCGACGAGTCCTGATTGTGCACTGAATGATGGGTACTCTGGGATCTTCCTTCCTATCCGGAGAGGTCTTAATGATCACGATCGCCCTTTTTGGAGCTCTCGGCAGGTAGGTCCATCTTGGTGTCAGCACTTGGATGCGTGCGACCTTCCCTGCGTGGTTAGTTCGGAAGACACTACGAGGCATCTTACCATGCCTTGTAGTGACGGCTTTCACTGTCTCGATGGAAGGTTCTGGTTGCCCCGGAATCTTCCCCGATTCAGTGACATGAACAGCAGCAGCTAACTGAGCGACTTGAGTTTCTATCATTTTATTAAAGCTCAGCTTTATTTTTCATAGCAGAAGAAAATGATTCCATCCTAGAGTCTATGTTTTCCAGAGTTTTATCATTAGCAGCAAGCTTTTTATTGATGTTTTCAGTTATTTTCATCTGGCCAAACACAAGATCTCTAAGAGACGGCTGATTATTGAAATTGCTGGAATTGAAATTGTTACCTTATTGAGGCCTCTCAAATGGGAGGTTTGGGCGCGGATTCCAGCCTTGATTGCCGTAGTTGTTCGGTCGGTACCTGTTATTGTTGAAGTTGTTGACGTAGTGGGCATCTTCTCGCGTTTCAGGACAGTCATTACCCGAATGGCCAGTGTTGCCACAGACTTCGCAGGTCATGCGAGCGTCCATGGCTTGCACCATTTCTTGAGTAGGGGCCTCCAGTTTCTTCATCAGGAGGTCCATCTTGGCAGCGAGCATGTCTAGAGCTTCAACTTGATGAACTCCTCGGGTCTTCTGTTGAGTCCAGTCATCGGACCAACCTTGATTCTCGACCATCTTCTCTATGAGGGCCTTCGCACGACTTTCCTCAAGAGAGAAGAACGAGCCTCCGGCAGCAGCATCCAAATATTCACGGGTGGAGCTTATCTAGGTACTCACGGGCAGAGGTTCTCAGCCTGTGATAGAAAGTTTGGATTATGAACCAACTCTGCATACCATGGTGAGGACAAGCAGAAATATAGTCCTGGAGGCGATCCCATGCCTCTGGGACTGTTTCATCTTTTAACTGCTGGAAACTAGCTATTTTGTTCCGGAGGGCGTTGGTTTTCCCAACTGGAAAGAACTTTAGCAAGAAAGCACTAATGCATTTATCCCAAGTGTCTATAGCTTCGCGGTTAGCATAAAACCATTGTTTTGCCTTGCCTAGTAATGAGAATGGAAATAAACGAAGGCGAATGGCATCAATACTTACTACGCGTATGGTGAAGGTGTTGCAAATCTCCAGGAAATGCTGGAGATGAGCCTTGGCATTTTCGTGTGGCTTGCCGCAGAATGGGCTAGCCTGCACCATGTTGTTGAGGGCTGACTTCAGCTCGAAACTACCATCTCCGACTTGCGGAGCTGGTCCGGTACGCACGTTCTCGCTTGATGGAGCGGAGAACTCGCTGATCGTCTTGCCGGCCATCCTCGATGAAGCTGGGGTCACGACGGAAAGGACTTGGTTCGTCGGAGTGAGCTGCTTCTGAGGAGGTACAACATGGGGTCGCACTTTCCTCACAAGAGACTTAGGATTTTCTTGGAAATTTGACGGTAGCTGGAAACCAGTCATGCACTGCTCTGCTCCACAAAGACCAACGAACAGAGCAAGGATAAACCCACTTGAGTAGCGGTACTCAACTAAGATAGCTCAAGACAAAAGTTCAAAAATAATCTAGCCAAAGACTTCCCCGGAAACGGCGCCAGAAATGCTTGTTGGCACTTCTTACGATCCAATATCACAATTAAGAATCCTGGTACTGGGGTAAGGAGTGTTATGAAGAATGACTTCTATGGTTCTCTTCCTAGTTCTATTATCTTAGCTTCGGGACAAGGGAACCGGTGAACACACAGAAAGGGATGAGAAGGGGTGCCACTATTTCCCAACTGGGGAATCCTACGGACCGGAACTAACGTGATGGGCTACGAAGACCGAAAGGGCTGTCACCACCTCACGGCTACCACCTCCATTGCGACGGGAATAATCTAAGGCCAGTGGCTAGGCTAGGAACCACTCCTACACTAGTCAACAACTACTTACTCCGCTAGCAAGAGTAAGCAACCTTGTCAATACTCTTGGTGACAATTCACCTCCAATATTAAGCAAGATCGAAGAACCAGCCAAGACAAAGACTTAAACAAGACTACAAGCACTAGAACTATAACTGACTATAGTCTAAACAAGATAAATATGCAACTAGAATAAAGTAGAAGCAAGATATAAATGACAAAGGCAATAAGATAAAGATAACTATATTAATAACTAAAAGTCTTACAAAAGGAAAAGTAAAAGATACAAGAGCTATTACTAGAGCTTCTGAAGACGACTCCGGAACCTCCGAGGCAAAGCTCGACTCAACTCTAACTCCCAACTAAACTATCCTAACCCTACTAGAACAAGTCGAATGAGAGAGCTCCTTGGCTTGGTGTGTGTTCATACAAGTGAGTGACCCCTATATTTATAGTTGAAGCAAGTCGGTGGAGTTGGAGTAGCATGCAAGGGAGCTTGAGGCGGCAGGAGGTCGGTTCGGCCGAATCAAGGGGATTCGGGTGAACGGATCAGTTCGGCCGAACTGCCTGGTTCGGCCGAACCCTCCGATCCACCGCCTTGAGTGCTGGATGGCTTGGATGCTCTCCTGGGGTCGGTTTTAGGTGTTGGGGGCGGTTCGGCCGAACTGGGCCTGGCCCGTGGCCGGCCTCCCTAGCACCGCGTTCGGTCTTGGACCCCCCTACGCCGGCCTCTGGTGGTGGACTTCGTGTTGTGTGGGCCCAGGATGACGTGTCGGTCCTTCGGGATGAGTTGGTGGTCGTCCATGTGGCGTGTGATGTGGTTGCTCGGTCATGGTTGACGTGGACGGCTCCCCGTGACTTGTACGGCTAAGGGGGTAACCGGCCGAACGGAGTTGTTCGGCCGATTCGGTCAATTTCGGCCCCAATAGCGCGTATTTGTCGTATGTTCGGCCGAACCCTCCGATCCACCGCCTTTGAGTGCTGGATGGCTTGGATGCTCTCCTGGGGTCGGTTTTAGGTGTTGGGGGGCGGTTCGGCCGAACTGGCCTGGCCGTGGCGGCCTTCCCTAGCACCGCGTTCGGTCTTGGACCCCCCTACGCCGGCCTCTGGTGGTGGACTTCGTGTTGTGTGGGCCCAGGGATGACGTGTCGGTCCTTCGGGATGAGTTGGTGGTCGTCCATGTGGCGTGTGATGTGTTGTCGGTCATGGTTGACGTGGACGGGCTCGTGACTTGTACGGCTAAGGGGGTAACCGGCCGAAGGAGTTGTTCGGCCGATTCGGTCAATTTCGGCCCCAATAGCGCGTATTTGTCGTATTTGTACCTGCACAAGTGACACTCACCAAAAACTCGTGGAAGTTTATTAGAAATAAAACCTAAGTACATGGAATGTTGCATAAAACCTCATTTATTCCCGAGTATTGGTGGTCGGATTTGGTTGTAACGACCGCCAACATGGTGATGGACGAGTTGTCCAAGGCGTACAAGGACTCGTTCTTGAAACTTCTTGCCGTGCGAGAAATCCTGCCGCGGAAGGATCCATCATTGTGACGAACCGGATTCCCAACGACGAGAATCCGACTCCATGTACCCTCGAGATAGTCCCAGGAATAGCAGCTATCTCGTACAGAACTCATCTCAGTCGAATATCACATCCATACAATGATAAAAGATCCATTACATGACATATATAAAACATAGCGTCTGGTACAAGCCCTCTGGGCTAAATCGACAATAAGAAACAACTGCGCAGCGGTAGCTAGAACATCAGGGTCCACTCCTCCACAGGCATCCTTGAGCGTAGCGCACACCCTTCAGTCGTACCACCCGTCCTGGTTGAACTCGTGGTCGGGGTCTTCACCTGAGAACCCAAAGTCTGTCCCCAAGGAAATGGGATAGGTCCACGTCACCAACCATAATATGATGCAAGCTTTAAAGTGGCCTATTCTAAGGTATAGAAATAATCAAGGTTTGAGCCAGGGTTTTCTTATGCAAGTAGCAGCAATAACCCAAATTCATCTCATCACCAACTCCTTCTCTCACACACACGTCCACTCCCAAATCCACCCATCAGCCTCACAGTTTCCCATCGGGCTCGTCCTGCCACAGCAGGTTCCGCAAACATTATTCACCAACACCTTTCTCTCTCTAGTCGACTCGGTGAGCTCCCTCCTCACCTTGTCTCAACAGCCTCAGCTGGGCACCAATCTCTCATAACCCAAATCAAAGGATGAGGTAAGAAAGCAGATTCCATGCTAGTCGGGGCTTTCAGAAATGGGTCGTCCGTAACCGTGGACACGGCTATACGTATAGTTTACACTCTGCAGAGGTGGCACTCCAGGAATCCATCCGGGCTGCAAGGCTAGTCCGCAACCAACCTGAGACACAGCCCACAGCAAAGACCCTAAACAGTAACGGCGCCAACCTGTCTCCCTGGCTCGGGAAACATCCGATCTAACATCTGCCCCAGGGTCGTGAAACCTTCCCACCGGGGCCAGTCGGGGGCCGTGGTAAATCAGGGAGATACGCCGCAACGATTCCCCCTACACATTCAAGCTCGATTCGCCTACGGGTCTCGCCGTTACTGTTTAGGGTCCTTTGCGGTGGGCTGTGTCTCAGGTTGCTTGCGGACTAGCCTTGCAGCCCGGATGGATTCCTTGGAGTGCCACCTCTGCAGAGTGTAAACTATACGTATAGCCGGTGTCCACGGTTACGGACGACCCATTTCTGAAAGCCCCGACTAGCATGAGAATCTGCTTTCTTACCTCATCCTTTGATTTGGGTTATGAGAGATTGGTCCAGCTGGAGGCTGTTGAGACAAGGGTGGGGAGGGAGCTCACCGAGTCGACTAGAGGGAGGAGAAAGGTGTTGGTGAATAATGTTTGCGGAACCTGCTGTGGCAGGACGAGCCCGATGGGAAACTGTGAGGCTGATGGTGGATTTGGGACGTGGACGTGTGTGTGAGAGAAGGAGTTGGTGATGAGATGAAATTTGGGTTATTGCTGCTCTTGCATAAGAAAACCCTGGCTCAAACCTTGATTATTTCTATACCTTAGAATAGGCCACTTTAAAGCTTGCATCATATTTATGGTTGGTGACGTGGACCTATCCCATTTCCTTGGGGACAGACTTTGGGTTCTCAGGTGAAGACCCCGACCACGAGTTCAACCAGGACGGGGGGTACGACTGAAGGGTGTGCGCTACGCTCAAGGATGCCTGTGGAGAGTGGACCCTGATGTTCTAGCTACCGTTCGCGCAGTTGTTTCTTATTGTCGATTTAGCCCAGAGGGCTTGTACCAGACGCTATGTTTTATATTATGTCATGTAATGGATCTTTTATCATTGTATGGATGTGATATTCGACTGAGATGAGTTCTGCTACGAGATAGCTGCTATTCCTGGGACTATCTCGAGGGTACATGGAGTCGGATTCTCGTCGTTGGGGAATCCGGTTCGTCACAATGATGGATCCTTCCGCGGCAGGATTTCTCGCACGGCAAGAAGTTTCAAGAACGAGTCCTTGTACGCCTTTGGACAACTCGTCCATACCATGTTGGCGGTCGTTACAACCCAAATCCGACCACCAATACTCGGGAATAAATGAGGTTTTATGCAACGATTCCATGTACTTAGGTTTTATTTCTAATAAACTTCCACGAGTTTTGGTGAGTGTCACTTGTGCAGGTACAA
>OAMR01001145.1:78962-91079 GCA_900205405.1 Echinochloa crus-galli
GGAGAATGGAGACTTGCTCCCAAGTGGTGTGTGTTACAAGTGAGGAGAACACTTCTATTATAGGTGGGAGAGGCGGGTTGAGGTAGAGCACCGGCCAAGGCACCGAGGGTGCCCCGGCCAGTTCGGGGCGAACGGATATTCGGCCGAATTGGTCAGTTCGGCCGAACCGTCCAAATGCACCGCCTTGGTGCTCCATGGCCTCGATTGGCTCTGGAGGTCTATTTTGAGGCGGTTACCAAGTTCGGATGAACTGGGCCCTTCGGGCGAACTGGGCCCAGTGCCCGGTTGACCTCTGCTGCACCGACTATGTGTTGTGGACGTCCAGGATTGCTTCCCATGGGCTGGGTTTAGTCGGTTTGTGCTTCTTTGCTCCGGATTGATGACGTCAGCGATCCGTGTGGCCTCTGAGTGTGTTTTCCCATGTGGTGGTGTGTCATATATGAATGGGCTAAGGGGGGTGGATCAGCCGATCCAAGTGGTTTGGCCGAAATGGCCACTTTTACCCCCCTTAGTCCATGTTTGCTGAATTGTGTACCTGCACACCATACAGTCACCAAAACTCGTGGAACATTATTAGAATATAAACCTAAGTACATGGAATGTTGCATATAACCTCGTTTATTCCCGAGTATTGGTGGTCGGATTTGGGTTGTAACGACCGCCAACAAGCTCCCCCAAGCTTAGCTCTTTGCTCGTCCTCGAGCAAAGATATAAACTTAGGCTCGGTGGATCAGGAGTTGCTACAATGTCATTTCTTTTGCAGGTAACTTTATAAACAACTAGTCTTCAAAAATACTTGAATCATAGGCAAAGTTTCAAATCACCTTTTTACCTATGGGGCTTATAGCAATCTCCTTATCTTGGGCGGTTGAAAGGACGAACAGTTTAAACTCAGTTTTATTCCACTCTACTCTTTTCAGGATCCCATCTCGGAGTTTTTCATAAGTTTTGAAAACTACAAATTGTTCCTCATTGGCACACTCAATCACTCAAGTGTATTTGAATCCTCACCAAAGGCTTGTGCCTTCTTTTCATCCTAACATCTAATATGGCTTTTTGTGTGGCTCAGGGACAAAGGATGAAGGCATGCATGCATCTTATATTTTGCTAAGTCAAAGACCGGATCTCTGAGGAGACAAATCACATCTTAAGATCGAGGCGTGCAAGTGTGTGGGATGGATGGAGTGGAATATGGTGGAATGGTGGAATGGAATATGGTGGAACTCCTTGGATGAATTTCCCTCTCCTTGATTTATTTTCGAGAACATGGGCTATCTTTTATTCTTATATTTTTGCCATGCCACTTGGCATTCTTTTCTTTTTTTCTCTTTCTTTTTGCCATGCTCTTTGGCATGCTTTTCTTTTTCTCTTATTTTTGCCATGCTTCTTTGGCATGCTTTTCTTTTTTCATAGCCCATGTCTCTATCAAGAATATTTGGAGAGGGAACTCATAGAACATGGAGCATTTATTTTTGTGGATGGATGATGGAAAATGTTTGCTAACTCCCAGTGTAGGAATTGCAAGTGAGAGGTGGTGTGTGTACGTGGGTCTCGATCTTTAAGAATATGAAAGCTTCACTCAAAGGTCACAACAATTTGACAAAGCTCACTAAGATAACAAGCAGCATATGAGTAGAAATTTTCAACTAAGCTTATCATATGGCTCTGGTAGGTATTTTGACCAATGAGGAACTTTTTTCATTTTGAAAGCATAAATTTCCGAGATTTTCCCCGTACTTAAAGCAGAATAGAATTTAACCAAATTCTCACTATATCAATCCCCACAACAACTTAGACTTGGAATAAAGCATGTGCTCCCACAAGGTTTGCAGGATCATTTTTACTCATGCCATATAACTCAAGCATAATCTAGCAACTAGTTGAAACAAAGTACTTGCAAAATTAGTGACAGAGCAACTATTCATCATTTTCAAGGTGAGAGGCATATGATTCATTCCATGCATAGTTGGGAGTTATTTAATTCAAGGGAAATATTGTTTAAGGGAAATATTTTTGGTATTTTCATTTTTTTTAAATGCAAACTATCATGAAGGGAAATGAAAGGGAAATTAAATTATCAAAGTGCTGGATAAATTGGGACATACCTGGTGGGGGTCCTCCCCCAAGCTTGGACTCTTCACTGGTAGGGGTTGAGGCTTGAGAGGTACTGGCTCAGCTGTTCCGCTTGTTCATGGACGTCGTGCTGGATAGACGACACCATCCCGCTATTTCTAACTCCCAACTAAACTATCCTAACTCTACTAGAATGAAAGTGGAAATGAGCTCCTTGGCTTGGTGTGTGTGAAACCGGGCATTGGACACTTGTATTTATAGCTAAACAGGTCGGTGGAGCTTGAGTAGCAGCCAAGGGATTGAGGAGGCGGTGCCCGGCCAATTCGGCCAAATCCTCCGGTTCGGCCGAACTGCCCAGTTCGGCCGAACCGTGGGATGCACCGCCTCTGGCTCCCACGGCCTAGATGCGCTCCTAGGAGGCGGTGCTGGCTTGGGGTCAGTTCGGCCGAACAGGCTTGTTCGGCCGAACTGGGCTTTCGGCCCAGCAGCAGGTAACAATTTAGACACATGCATATGTAGTGCTCCTGTGAGGTGGCGAGCCCAGCATCACGCCTGACTCGTCCCCTCGTGACGGGTCCGTCACCTGCAACGCTGTGCCGAGTGGGCTCTCTCTAAGGTGGAGAGTCGTCTGACTCGGTCCTCAACTGAAGAGTTAGTTTCGGCGTGCTATACAACCTTAGTACTGCACAAGGCAAAGGCACTTCAGTTGTATAGCCACGGTAAATCATTGCCAACATTGCGTCAGGCGTCCGCCGTATTATGTGGGCTTGCACGAAGTGCTCGGCATCCACAACGGAACGCGCTGTCTCGATGTACGTGAGCCAGGCGCCTTGAAGGACGCCCAGGTGGTTAGCGAGGCAAGTGACTAGAGAAGTCATCGTACTACCCGCATGAGAAATACTAGACAGCCAGTGCCCAACCATGTCTTTCACAGGTGAGTAGGGAATCTGCTTGATCATGGCAAAAAGAACCCGCAACTCGATGGTGTTGACAGGGCGCAAATCTGCCCGGGGGAATACCGTCATAGACACCCAACGATGCAAGAAACACAAAGTGGGGTTATGAGTGTTGTTCGTGCGTGGCGCATGACAGTTGGTATCCCTTGAAATCTTTTTCCAAAATGCCACCCGGTCAAATCTTTTAAGCGCTTTGTTCGGGTCTAAAAAACAACGACTCGAAAATCCGAGACCCGAACTAAAATCCCTCCAACAACAGAAAAACTCTTGGTTGAAAAATTGGAACTCTTGGTTGAAGAACCGAAAATGAATCCCCCCAGATTCAGAAACCAAAGTTGAGAGGAATTCAAGGGTGAGCAGGTACGAACCTTCTTTGTTGATGTGCCAGAAATTCTCCCAGCCAATGGCCTGGAAAATTTTCGTGAACTCTACGTCCATCCCCGTGTCCCTGAGCAAATCTTGCTCAAGCACACGGGTATGCTCGAACTCCTTTAGTCGAAGCTCGTTGAAGGTGTTCTGGTCCCTTTCTGTTCTAAGGTTGATGTCACTCTCGCTCTGGAGCTGCCTGGCTGGGGGCGCGGCATGGCCCCATCCCGAGCCGGCTGCTCCGTGCTCCTCCGTGTCCATCCGGCTCGAGCCTCGGGATGGAGCTGGGGAATTCCCAGCATCGTCCGATCGTCGGCCTAGTCGTGCGGAACGACGGAGCGAAGTGAAGAACTTCGACATGATTCCTGCAAAAGGTTAGCGCAATAACAACTACCCGAAGGACTGAATATATATATGGTTAGCACAAGAAAATCAAGTCAGTCGTTCGAGATAGTTAGTCGTTCTTGCAGGGATGAAAACCACCACAAAAGGTTAGTCGTTCTTGTGGGTGTCGGTGACCACCACAAAATCGTCCAAAAATTCAGCACAAAGATCACAACAAAAGCAAAATATTTTCTGGGTATGTAAGTGAACCAAAACTTGAGCAAGAACTTTGGGAAGAACTTGTCAAGAACTAGAGCAAAGAACTTGAGAGGGAGAGAGAGAGCTCTAGCAGAAAATTTTCAGAATGGAAGTGCGTGTGAGAGAGCAAGCAAGCACCCCAGCTTTTATAGACCGAAGGGGAGCACCCTTGGCCGTTCGGCCGAAGGGCCTGGTTCGCCCGAACCAGGTCTGGTGGCCAGCCCAGCCCCATGTGGGTGCAGCACCCATTTTGCTTTGCTTTTACTCCAAAATTATGTGGCCAACATTTCCATGGAGGGTATGTGAATCTCGATCTTAGAAGCATGAAAGATTCCTCACTAAGGTCACAACAATTTGACAAAGCTCACTAAGAAGTGCATTCGGCCGAACTGGCCCATGTGCCTCATGTGCAACCTGCCTCCCACCAGCACAAAAATCTTGAATGGGTGCAGCACTAGGTCATGAAAATTTGGTGGTTTGTGTTAGGTGAGATGCAAAATTGACATGACCAAAGTGGACTTTAGTGGAGTCACTCCCATGCTGCCATGTTTGTGATAATTGGTGAGTGTGCAGCCATTTTTAGTGGGGTAGACATGTTTGGTGCTGGTTGGTGGTGATGGTGAATAATTGGAGATGTTCTAGAGGGGATGAAAATGATAAACGTTACCAATTACATCCACCCTAGGTAAAATTTCAGCATGTGTCCAATTATTTCTAACCAAGCTTGCAAAATTTTCTACTCTCTCTCAAATTAATTACTCAAGTGGTTCATTTATTTTGAAAAGGGAAACATGCAAATGCAATTGGAAATTTAAAAATTGGAAGGGAAATATGGGATACATACCGGTTTTCCTCGCGGCGAGAGCTCAGCTTTTAAGTCCGCGAGCGGGACTTCTCCTGTCTTCAGTTGCTTTTGTCATCGTCCGGTCCCGGAGTGGATGACTCGGACGATGCAACCTTCTTCCGCCACATTTTCTTGTTCTTCTTCTTCGGTGTTGGTGGCGGTGGGATCGGCGTCTCTGGAGAATTCCAGAGGGCTTGTTCTTCCTCGTATTTCTTTACGAGGAAATCCATTTCTTCTGCACTTGTCGGTTTTGTCGGTTCGTTCCACTTGAGCTGCTCACCACCGAGTATTTCCAGCTCTCCATTAATGAGAGCCTTAAGGAAACACTCGGCGCTCCTCTGCTCCGGTGTGAGTGGCTCTGTCTTCTTCTCTTCCCGGGGTTGAAACTTGAAGTAAGTCAACCTTCCGTCGATACGGAACGAGATTTCTCTCGCATCCATATCGATCCTAGCCCGGGTGGTGTTCAAGAATGGTCGGCCCAACACAAGGGGAAACGAATGCTCGTTCCCCGTGTCGAGGACAACAAAGTCCACAGGGACATATCGTCCCCAGATCCGGACCGGTACATTCTCGATCACCCCCTCGGGGTAGCGGATGGTTGAGTCCGCAAGCTGTACCTGGGCAGTAGTAGGTGACAAAGTAGGGTAGCGTAATTTCTTAAATAATACCTTAGACATGATGTTGACGCTTGCCCCCAGATCACAAAGTGCATCATTGATGCGATGATTCCAGATCGTGCACTGAATGATGGGCACTCCGGGATCTTCCTTCCTATCCGGAGAGGTCTTGATGATCGCCCTTTTTGCAGCTCTCGGCAGGTAGGTCCATCTTGGTGTCAGCACTTGGATGCGTGCGACCTTCCCTGCGTGGTTAGTACGGAAGACACTACGAGGCATCTTACCATGCCTTGTAGTGACGGCTTTCACTGTCTCGATGGAAGGTTCGGGTTGCCCCGGAATCTTCCCCGATTCAGTGACAGGAACAGCAGCAGCTAACTGAGCGACTTGAGTTTCTATCATTTTATTAAAGCTCAGTTGACTTTTCATAGCAGAAGAAAATGATTCCATCCTAGAGTCTATGCTTTCCAGAGTTTTATCATTAGCAGCAAGCTTTTTATTGATGTTTTCAGTTATTTTCATCTGGCCAAACACAAGATCTCTAAGAGACGGCTGATTATTGAAATTGCTGGAATTGAAATTGTTACCTTGTTGAGGCCTCTCAAAAGGGAGGTTTGGGCGCGGATTCCAGCCTTGGTTGCCGTAGTTGTTCGGTCGGTACCCGTTGTTGTTGGAGTTGTTGACGTAGTGGGCATCTTCTCGCGTTTCGGGGCAGTCATTCCCCGAATGGCCAGTGTTGCCACAGACTTCGCAGGTCATGCGAGCGTCCATGGCTTGCACTGTTTCTTGAGCAGGGGCCTCCAGTTTCTTCATCAGGAGGTCCATCTTGGCAGCGAGCATGTCCAGAGCTTCAACTTGGTGAACTCCTCGGGTCTTTGGTTGAGTCCGGTCGTCGGACCAACCTTGGTTCTCGACCATCTTCTCTATGAGGGCCTTCGCACGACTCTCCTCAAGAGAGAAGAACGAGCCTCCAGTAGCAGCATCCAGGTATTCACGGGCAGAATTTCTCAGCCCGTGATATAAAGTTTGGATTATGAACCAACTCTGCATACCATGGTGAGGACAAGCAGAAATATAGTCCTGGAGGCGATCCCATGCCTCCGGGACTGTTTCATCTTTTAGCTGCTGGAAACTAGCTATTTTGTTCTGGAGGGCGTTGGTTTTCCCAACCGGAAAGAATTTTAGCAAGAAAGCACTAGTGCATTTATCCCAGGTTTCTATTGCTTCGCGGTTAGCATAAAACCATTGTTTCACCTTGCCTAATAATGAGAATGGAAATAGACGAAGGCGAATGGCATCAATACTTACTCCGCGGATGGTGAAGGTGTTGCAAATCTCCAGGATATGCTAGAGATGAGCATTGGCATCTTCGTGTGGCTTGCCGCAGAATGGGCTAGCCTGTACCTTGTTGATGAGGGCTGGCTTCAGCTCGAAGCTACCATCTCCGACTAGCGGAGCTAGTCCGATACGTACGTTCTCGCTTGATGGAGCGGAGAACTCACGGATCGTCTTGGTTGCCATCCTCGATGTAGCCTGGTCAACGACGGGAAGGACTGGGTTCGTCGAAAGGAGTTGCTTCTGAGGAGGTACAACACGGGGTCGTACTTTCCTCACAAGTGACTCCGGATTTTCTTGGAAGTTTGACGGTAGTTGGAAACCAGTCATGCACTGCTCTGTTCCACAAAGACCAACGAACAGAGCAAGGATAAACCCGCTTGAGTAGCGGTACTCAACTAAGATAGCTCAAGATAAAAGTTCAAAAGTAATCTAGCCAAATGCTTCCCCGGCAACGGTGCCAGAAATGCTTGTTGGCACTTCTTACGATCCAATATCAGAATTTAGAATCCTGGTACTCGGGTAAGGAGTGTTTCAGTGGTTTTCCTTATGGCTTAGTAAAATATAGAAATATTCTGCAAGCGCACAGAATCACCGCTGTAGCACTTCACCTGGGAGTATCCCGAGGTATCGTAATTTATATTTCCGCAGGGAAGCTTTGGCAAGATTACTAGTGAACAGATATTCGAGACTATCAGAGAAGGGTACACAACTAAACAAGACAAGGGATAACGGTATTGGATAGGAGTGGATATACCGGACACACAGCTCAAGGGATACTCAGGTAAGGGAGAGAAGAGATAGATAGCTGGGAGGACAACGAGAAGAGATAGAGGACTCCTGGATTCTTTATCTACCTATCTCACTCTAGCTTAGAGATACAACGGCTACAGAACCAGCACCGTGTTCTGGCCGTAGTCCCAGTGTCCTGAGGTGAAGTAGTTCGGCTCCTGGTGTTGCCCGGAGCCTCCTGCTCCGGACGTCCCAGCGCCGGTGTACATGTCGTAGGTGGCCTCAAAAGCGGAAGTGTGTCGATGCGGCATTTGTGGTGCATCTTCTCTTGGTGACAATTCACCTCCAGTATCAAGCAAGATCGAAGAACCAGCCAAGACAAAGACTTAAACAAGACTACAAGCACTAGAACTATAACTGACTATAGTCTAAACAAGATATATTTGCAACTAGGATAAAGTAGAAGCAAGATATAAATGACAAAGGCAAAGTGATAAAGATAACTATATTGATACTCAATGTCTTACAAAAGGAAAAGTAAAAGTTACAAGAGCTATTACCAGAGCTTCTGAAGACGACTCTGGAACCTCCGAGGCACAGCTCGACTCAACTCTAACTCCCAACTAAACTATCCTAACTCTACTAGAATGAAAGTGGAAATGAGCTCCTTGGCTTGGTGTGTGTGAAACCGGGCATTGGACACTTGTATTTATAGCTAAACAGGTCGGTGGAGCTTGAGTAGCAGCAAGGGATTGAGGAGGCGGTGCCCGGCCAATTCGGCCGAATCCTCCGGTTCAGCCGAACTGCCCAGTTCGGCCGAACCGTGGGATGCACCGCCTCTGGCTCCCACGGCCTAGATGCGCTCCTGGGAGGCGGTGCGTGCTTGGGGTCGGTTCGGCCGAACTGGGCTTTCGGCCCAGCAGCGTCCCCCTGCACCGCCTCTAGCTCTTGGACCTCCTGGGCCGGCTCCTGATGGTGTCCTTCGTGTTGTGTGGGCCCAGAAGTGACGTGGCAGTGGTCCAAGTGTCGTGCTCGGTCGTCGCTTGGTCATTGCTGACGTGGACGGCCTCCGGTTGTGATTCACATTGTTTATGGCTAAGGGGGGTAACCGGCCGAACATGTCGTTCGGCCGAATCGGTCAAAGCACCAGCTGCAGTTAGAGGCAGGGGTCGTGGACGCGCAGCAGGCGTGCTCCAGCCCGAGAGCAACGCACCAGGTGGATAACAGGAAGTGGAGATGGAAGAACCAGCAGTGGAGCCTCAGTAGAACCAGCAGAACGACCAGCAACCACCGCCACCGCCTAACTTGGCAGAAGTGATGACTACTCAGACACAGCTGATGCAACAGATGGCACAGGCCAACACTCAGATGATGCAAGCTATGCAACAGATACAGGGAAACCAGAACCAGAACCGTCAGGGACACCGTGAGGAAGACCTACAAAGGAAGATTGAAAGGTTCATCAGGCTGAAAGCACCCACCTTCGACTACTCGGACGAGCCACTCGACGCGCACGACTGGCTGCGTACCATCGAGACGAAGCTGGACCTGACAGACTACACTGAAGAGGAATGTGTTTACCTTGCGGCGCACCAGCTTGAAGGAGCAGCGAAAGCGTGGTGGGAGAGCTACTGTGACTCTCACGCGAACCCAGCTCAGATCACCTGGCTAGAGTTTTGTGAAGCTTTCAAAGAGTACCACATCCCAGAACAAGTCATGGTGCACAAGGCAATGGAGTTCAGGACAATGACCCAAGTAAGTTTGTCTGTAGCTGAGTACGCTTGACACTTTGCTAAGATGTCAAGGTACGCTCCTGAAGACGTCAACACTGAGAAGAAGAAACAGTTTTGGTTCCAGCGTGGTTTGCACAGAGGTCTGAGGACAGCACTCGCAGCGAGTTCACACAGGCCACTCAGAGAGCTGATTGACAGGGCTATCGCAGTTAAGAAGGAAAGAGTGGGTCTTGAAGATACTTGGTGAGAGAAGAAAAGAAAGGCTGAACAGTTGCACAAGATGACTTGGCGGTGATGTGGACGACTCCCGGTGGCCTGTACGGCTAAGGGGGATAACCGACCGAACATGTCGTTCGGCTGTTTCTGTCATTTCCGACCCCTATAGCACGTATTTCACAATGTTGTACCTACAAACATGACACTCACCAAAACTCTTATTAGAAATAAAACCTAAGTACATGGAATGTTGCATATAACCTCATTTATTCCCGAGTATTGGTGGTCGGATTTGGGCTGTAACGACCGCCAACACTCACCAAGCCGAGTTGAGCCGATACCACTACCTGAGGCTCGAAACCCTACTCCCGAGATGACAAGACTGAGACAAGAACTGGCACACCTAAAGCAGCAGTTGGCAACACCTGAGGTGGACACAGTGAGGTTGGCAACGCGCCTCACGGACACTCTCCACGACGACAGACAGTGATCAAGCAGCAGATAGAAACTGAGGCTGTGAGGTTGGCAGCGCGGCTCACAGGCACTTTCAGTAGCTTGAGACAGATGCATTGGACAGTATCAACAGATGTCAGCAGTAGTGATGAGACTTGTATCTATCTTCATGAGTAGACTTAGTAGATCATGACCACCTTTTGGCTCAGCGACGATGTAGCATTCGCTTAGATGTACTAATCCTCAAGGTTCCAGGAGCTGACCTCGGGATAGTACCCATGTCTAGGGTGTAATGCTGTAATGAATGATCGATCTTTATGGCTGTTCTTGCAGTTTTATTGATGTTCATCTTGAGTGTACTTTAGTGTTGAGTCTATTTCATGTGTGCAGCTCCTACTCTAGTTACGCTAACCTAACCCTTACCGACCGCCACTAAAATTGCTCTATGAAAATACAGCGAGATGTCGATCTGAAGATCCAACCGACTGCTTGCACGTTTTGAGGAAGCTGAGCAAGAAGAGGCAGCAATGGCAGCCAATACGTGTTGTCAGGCACTTATACTTAATTAATTGCTAACAACGAAACATATATAAAGACCGGGCGGAGAACTAAATAGTCTCAGCAAGGTTTAATTTCGCCCTCCATCGAGATATAACGTGTGTTTGTCACAATTTGATTGGTTTTCCATCGTCCCGTCAAACAGGCAGGTGCATGGTACTCTTGGTACACACACAGTGAAGAATTCAATAGCCTCCAATTCAGGTAGAGTAGTTTGTGGGGTCAATGGATGCCGAACCTGCAGAGTGCAAGATCGAACGTGGCCAAGAAAGGACAGAGACAGCAGATTAACTTCACCCAGCCCCTTCACCGCTCCGCTAGAACTAGAATAGCAAAACAACCAGCAGTTTGCTGCGAGGTTGTAAACGGGACTAACTTTTGGATGAATGCAGGCGAGCACCTCGGCGCGGAGCCCGTGCTGCCGTACCTGAGCCCTGAGCTGGACGGCGACAAGATGCTCGTCGGCGCCAACTTCGCGTCGGCCGGCGTCGGGATCCTCAACGACACCGGAATCCAATTCGTAATAACATACTAATGATTTCTTCAGTAATCAAGCACGGCCGTGGAGCTGTCTCTTATACACATCTTAGAGTGTCACGGAAATCCGAAGCTTTCTGGGTTTGGCAGGTTACTACAGAAGGTTCATTGAGAACTTCTCCAAGATCGCCAAGCCAATGACCGAACTACTCAAGAACAATGTTCCATTCAAGTGGACGGTTCTCCAAGATTGCCAAGCCAATGACCGAACTACTCAAGAACAATGTCCCATTCTAATGGACGGACAAATGTGAAAGAAGTTTCCAAGAGCTCAAGCACAAACTCACTACAACTCCAGTATTGACCCTGCCAGATATTCGCAAAGATTTTGAAGTCTATTGCGATGCTTCAAGACAATGTTTGGGATGTGTTCTAATGCAAGAGGGCAAGGTTGTTGCTTATGCATCAAGGCAGCTGAGGAAACATGAGGAAAACTACCCCACACATGACTTAGAACTAGCAGCAGTAGTACATGCATTGAAGATCTGGAGGCACTATCTGATTGGCAACAAGTGCGATATCTACACCGATCACAAGAGTTTGAAGTATTTCTTCACCCAATCCGAACTGAACATGAGGCAGAAAAGGTGGTTGGAACTGATCAAAGATTACGACTTGGAGATACACTACCATCCTGGCAAAGCCAACGTAGTGGCAGATGCAATTCAAACCTAAACCAAACCCTGTTGGGCCGAAAGCTTCTGGTCTCTTTGACTGCTCTGTCTAGTATCCTCTCTGGGTACTCCAGGTACTCCAAGGTGTCTTGTAGGTCTAGTGCTTCTGTTTTGATCTCCTGTTCTGGTACTCTTAGACACTTCCTCAACTAGGACACATGGAATACTGGATGTACTCCGCTAGTTCCTCTGGTAGGTCTAGCTTGTAGCTAGCTTCCCTATTCTCTCCAGTATCTGATACGGTCCACAAAACGGGGTGCTAGCTTTCCTTTCACTTGGAATCTCTTATGCCCTCTGAGGTGTGACACTTTCAGGTAGACGAAGTCTCCTACTTAAACTCAGTCTCGTCTCGTTTTATCCGCATAGCTCTTTTGTCGGCTCTGAGCGCCTTCAGGTGCTCTCGGATCTTGGCCACATTTTCTTCTGCCTCTGTGATCATGT
>OAMR01001145.1:91842-105466 GCA_900205405.1 Echinochloa crus-galli
AAGTGTCTAAGAGTACCAGAACATGAGGTCAGGACAGAGGCATTAGACCTACAAGACACCTTGGAGTACCTGGAGTACCCAGAGAGGATACTAGACAGAGCAGTCAAAGAGACCAGAAGCACAGCTATCCCATTTTGCAAAGTGCAGTGGAGCAATCATTCAGAAAGGGAAGCTACCTGGGAGAAGGAGTCAGTACTAAAGGAGAAATACCCCCACATGTTTAAACCATAGGTAATCACAAATCTCGAGGACGAGATTCTTGTGAGGGGGGAGACTGTAACAACCCAAAAATTCCTTATAGGATTTGTTGAGTGCAAAAATGTGAATTTAAAAATTTTTGGTGAATTTTGTGCAAGTCAACAAACATATAAGAGTGTCTTCTAATTGCTCCCTAAATTCCTAGGCAATTTAAATTTGAAATTTAAAATCAATTTGAAGTGCTAAGGATGAAATAGTGTGATTTGGAGTTATTTGGATGTAATTGGATTTTTGGTTGGTTTGAATTCAAATTCAAGATTTGAATTCAAACTCTAACTAACCAAACTAATTGTCAAACCTTTCTAAATGTTCGTGGGCCAAAACCCGAAGCCAAAGTCCATCAAACCCCCTCCAACTTTCTTCCCGAGCCAGCGAACCGAGCAGCCCAGCCGGCCTTTCGGCCCAGCTGTGGCCCATCCTTCTTCCCCCTCACCGCGTCGCCTCCGCGTCGCTTTCCTCTCCCACTGACAGGCGGGTCCCACCTGTCAGCTTTCTCTCCCTCCTCCAGTCGTCTTCACCCGCGCGCCGCTTCACTCTCTCTCTCCCTCGCGCGCGCGCCCGTGACCCCAACCACCCAAGCCTATCCCATCAACCCTGTGCGGCCCGATGCGATGCGGACGCGTGTCCGAAGCCGCCCACCGCATCCATCTCGCCGTCCATGCCGCGAAACCCTAGCTCCAATCCCCTTTAAAACCCGCCGCCGGCCTTTCTTCCTCCCCAAGCCGCGCCGCCCCTTTGGGGTTCGATCCAATCCATTCGCGAGGGGTGAGAGGTGCGAGGAGAGGAGGGGAAGAGATCGAGCGGGAGCAGGAGCAAGGAGAGGGGCCGGAGCATCTCCACGACGTCGCCGCCAAAGCCCGGAGCGCCGCCGCCCGCGGAGTCGCCGACGAGGAGCCGGACCTGGGACGGGAGGAGCAGCACGAGGATCGCCGAGCCACGACGAGTCTTCCCCAAGCTGCAGCGTACGTCTACATGACCCCTAGGTGAGCGCCGTCGTTTTCCCCCTTTTCTCCCCTGTCTCCGGCGAGTTCCGCCGTCGCCGCTGTTGCTAGCCCCTGGCACCCGACCTTCGAGTCGTGGCCGTCATCTTATGCAGGAACCCGTCGCCGCTGTCGAACCCGCAGCCGCCGTTGCCTTTTGCTCGCAGCCGAGGCCGCCGCGGCCGAGCTCCGCTCGCCGCGCGCGAACGCCGAGGCCGTGTCGCGGCCGTGGGTGACCACGTGCCCGCGCACGCGCACCCTGCAACGCCCGCGACGTCGCGCATCAGCACGCCCTGGTGTCGCGCGTTCGAAACCCAGCCGAGCCGAGCCGTTCCCGCCCGCGTGTCGCCGGCCGCCGTGGCACCATGGCCGCGCCACCGCCGCTCACGTCGGGAGCCCAATCCAAAGCCAAGCTGAGCCCTTGTTCACCCCATTCGTGTTCTCCGAACCCAAGCCGAGGCTCCCCGACCGATCTTGGCCCCAGCCGAGCCATTTCCGGCGAGAACCGCCGCCGACC
This sequence comes from Echinochloa crus-galli, assembly GCA_900205405.1. Lineage (NCBI taxonomy): Eukaryota > Viridiplantae > Streptophyta > Magnoliopsida > Poales > Poaceae > Echinochloa > Echinochloa crus-galli. The sequence goes on from OAMR01001145.1 coordinate 93,598, forward strand.
ATCGCCGTCGGCGTGTTCTGGTGCACGCCCCGCGCGCGTTCGCGTCGCGCCGTGGCGTGGCCACACGCTGGACCACACCCGCACGCCACACAGCCGCGCACAAACGATCCCGAGTCGGCCACACCTGGATCCCATGCACCCGGCTCACGTGAACCACAGACACGGTGCACCGTGGACTCTGTCCACCAGACCAGATCCAGCAGCGCCCCTTCGTGGGCCTAAAGTCCGCGTTTAAGTCTAGTTTGCACCCTTGAACTATCTTGGCCCAGTCACTTTCGGCCCAATTCCAGGCCAGCCATCGTTTAATCTTTTTCTTTTTCTTTTAACCGCGCTGACGTATGGGGCCCACTTGTTATACTCTGCGAGTCACTGACACACGGGGCCCACTGACCAGAGCTGACCGTTGACCCGTTGACCGTTGACCCGTTGACCGTTGACCAGTCAATGCTGGTGTCAGCAGGGCCCACTGCTGACGTCAGCAGGCTAATTTCCCACTGCTGACGTCAGCATGACGTCATGCTGACGTCAGCAGTGGGGTCCGCCTAGGATGACGTCAGCAATGGGCCCTGCTGACGTCAGCGTTGACCGGTCAACGGTGGGTACATGGTTCTTGGATAGTGGTACTTGAGGAGTACTTGAGGATTTTGGGCTGCTATACCTGTTATGGGTGCCGATTGCGGACCGTTGCGGCGGATCGCTTATGATGCAGATACTCGCTTTACCGACAAATAAGGACCAAGTCGTGCCCCCACCTTGGACTTGGGATTACCGTGCTCACCATCTACCCAGTATGGGGAGGGTTCCAGCAAGCCTACACTAGTGCGACGCCGAGACTGTAGGAGAATCGAGCTTGATATGTGTAGGGGAGAATCGTTGCGGCGTATTCTCCCTGATTTACCACGGCCCCCGACTGGCCCCGGTGGGAAGGTTTCACATCCCTGGGGCAGATGTTAGATCAGATGTTTCACGAGCCCAGGGAGACAGGATTGGCGCTGTTACTATTTAGGGTATTTGTTGTGGGCTGTGTCTCAGGTTGGTTGCGGACTACCCTTGGTCATCTTTCCCGCGTCGCTCTGCTCTCTCTCCCGAGCGCGCACCCGTGAGCTCCAACCACCCTGTAAAGAAGACCCAAGAACACCAAACTCTACACTATCGCGTAGGTCATGATTTTAGAAAAATATAGAAACTGGTTTCATATTTTTCTGAGCTACGGTTGATTTATTATTAATTTTTGAAGTTTAAATCATTTTCTGAAAATATTAAATAATTTCCGAAAAAGTAAAACAGACAAATAATTAGCCTGCTGACGTCAGCATGACGTCATGCTGACGTCAGCAGGCTAATTATTTGTCTGTTTTCTTTTTCGGGAATTATTTAATATTTTCAGAAAATGATTTAAACTTGTAAAATTCATAATAAATCAACCGTAGCTCAGAAAAATATGAAACCAGTTTCTATATTTTTCTAAAATCATGACCTACGCGTTAGTGTAGAGTTTTCTTATTGTCGATTTAGCCCAGAGGGCTTGTACCAGACCGCTATGATTTATATGTCATGTAATGAATCTTTTATCGTTGTATGGATGTGATATTCGACTGAGATGAGTTCTGTACGAGATAGCTGCTATTCCTGGGACTATCTCGAGGGTACAGGGAGTCGGGTTCTCGTCGGTGAGAATCCGGTTTGTCACACTTTCAAATGGGCCGGGGAAGCGCGGCGAACTGGGCCGGCTCGGTCGGCGGTGGCCCAAGCGGCTGGACGAGCGGCGGTGGGAAAAAGTGGGCCGAGGCGGGGGCGCGCGTAAGCTAGGCTCAGGATGTTGGCTGTGGGTCGCGATGCGTGCGCGATCAGGAAAAGAAAGAAGGGAGGTGAGCCGGGACAGGTGGGCCGCAAGAGAGAAACGAAGAAGCGCTGGGCCGCACGGCACAAAGAGAGGAGGGAGCGAAAATGAGCCGTGGGAAAAGTTCAGGGGGCAAAATTGAACTCAAGCCGAAACAACTTTTCTAGAACTCGAACAAAGGTGATTCAAACATGAATTTAAATTAGATTTAAATTCCAAATTGAACTACACACAAACAAAACACAATGCAGCCAGCATGAATGCAAGTCACTCAACAGTAAACCTATATTATTTAAAATTTTCATTTAGAAAAAAAAAATTCTTATACTAAATTCCCTGATAATTATATAAATGGTTATAAAATTTTAGAAAACTGAGAAAATCATTGTATTAATTATGCTAACAAATCACATCCCAAAATCCAAAAATTTTGGGGTATGATAGATAATATCCGGCCATCCCAAGGAAACTTCTGATTTCACTCACATCCTTAGGCGGACTCCAGCTTAGCAGATCACTGACCTTCTTCGGACCGATTGCCACTCCTCCATTGGACAACACATGACCCAAGAATGTCACTTCCTTCAACCAGAACTCGCACTTGCTCAGCTTAGCATACAACTGATGTTCTCAGAGTCTTTGCAGCTCCAATCTCAAGTGTTCCTCGTGTTCTTCCTCATTCTTGGAGAAGACCAGAATGTCATCAATGAATACCACCACAAATATTTCAAGGTAGTCGATGAACACATTGTTCATCAGGTACATGAAGTATGTAGGAGCATTAGTCAAGCCCAAGGACATGACCATGAACTCATACAACCCGTATCGGGCTGTGAAAGCCGTCTTGGGTATGTCCAATGGTCGGATCCTCATCTGGTGATAGCCTAAGCGAAGATCGATCTTGGAAAACACACAAGCTCCCTTCAGTTGGTCGAACAGATCATCAATCCTTGGCAATGGGTACTTGTTCTTGATGGTCACTTCATTGAGGGCTCGATAGTCCACACACAACCTCTGCGTCCCATCTTTTTTATCTGTGAACAACACCGGAGCTCACCATGGTGAAGAACTCGGACGAATGTACCCTTTGGCTAGCAATGAGTTTAATTCCTCTTTCAGTTTGCTTAGTTCCTTTACTCTCATCCTATATGGTCTCTTGGCTATAGGTACGGTGCAAGGTTTAAGCTCAATAGCGAATTCAACTTCGCGTTCCGGGGGCATACCTGGCAATCCATCTGGAAATACGTCCGGGAACTCGCTCACCACTCTGATGTCCTCAGGGGCTGCACTGTCAGTTTGGTTGACTTGATTATGCCACAAGGGACTGGCTGCCTGGTACTCCACCTTATCACCATACCATGTTGTCAGTTGTACTGCTCTCTTGGCGCACTGGATCACTGCATCATATCTGGTTAACCATCTCATACTCAGAATTAAGTCAAACCTGAGGGTTTCTAAGACTATCGGACGTGCCTCGAAGTCTACCACCCTTATTGTGATGGCGATATGGGGGCAACGTAGAGTGGATTGTTGTCCCCCCTGGTGAGCTAACTAGCCAAGCACTCATCATGGATTGCAAGGCTATTAAGTTCCTTTTCACAAAAGCAGCAGATATGAAAGCATGTGAAGCTCCATAATCGAACAAAACAGTCGCACAAGTCGAGTTGACAAGGAACGTACGCACAACCACGTCAGTAGCTCCCTCCATAGTCTATGCACTCGTGTGGTTGAGCTTGCCTCTAGCGGGGTTCTGCGGACCTCGGTTTGCCTGTGCCTGCTGGTTCTGTCCGGCGGTGTTTTGGGCCTTCTCGGGGCAGACATTGGCGAAGTGTCCCTGCGCTCCTCAGTGGTAACACACCTTCATACCCACTGGTGTAGTGTTGGCTGGGTTGGGACACTAGACAGGACTTGGCTGCACTTGGTTGCACTAAGCTGGGCCATTCTGCAGCGTAACGGCCAGCTTGATGAACTTGTCACAGTAAGCGGTGAGACTCATCCCTTCCTGCTTCAGCACCATGAACTCCTTCTTCTTCAAGATCATCAGGGGCTCCGGCACATGGTGAGAGCGGAAGCTGTCACGGAACTCATGCCAGGTGATCTGGGTACGGTCAGGGTGAGCGTACTGGTATAAATCCTACAAGTCCAATGCTGGTCCCTAAAGTTGTCCTCCTGCGTACAAACGAACCTATAGAAGATCCAAAGTAGATACATCGCAACCGCATCAACAAACAAGACGAAGAAGATGGATCCAACTCCCCTCTAAAATCTTGTTGTTCCATTCTACTCCTTGATCTCTAGCCTCTGCGAATCTCGGGACAAGATTCAGTTTAAGGGGGGTAGTTTGTGACACCCCAAAATTTTCGAATTTTGGAATGTGAATTTTTAACGTAATTAATACAATGAATTTCTCATTTTCTAAAATTTTCCAAGCTTTATAAAATTTACAGGCAATTTAGTATAGGAAAATATGTTTTTCAAATTGAACTAAAACAACATAGGTTTAATGTTGTGTGTGTTGCATTCATGCTGGCTGCATTGAGTTTTGTACTGCTTGTGGTTCAAATGAGAGTTTAAATTTATTTAAATTCGAATTTGAATCACCTTGTTTGGAGCCCTAGAAAAGTTGTTTAGGTCCGAGTTCACTGCTGCCCCCTGAACTCTTCTGGTCCGTTTCTTTTCCGCCTTCTCTTTCTCTTCCAGCCGGCCCAGCCACAAACCCAGCACTACAGCCCACCGCAGCATTCTCAGCCCAGCGCACCACCCCGCTCGACCCATCACTTCCAGCCGGCCCAGCCACTCCCCCAGTGGCCCAGCTCGCACAGCACCAGCTCGGCCCGTTCCTGCGCGCCAGTGACTTCTCGGCCCAGCTCTCCAACTTTCGGCCCAACTCGCCCAACAGCCGCGGCCCGCTCTCCCTCCCCCTCCTCAGTCACAGTACACATATAGCAAACAAATATGGTAAACAAAGAACATATGCTGAATATATTACTCGAATAAAAAGAGTTTTACATCAGAGTGCATCATAAATAAACTAACCAATACAGCGGAAGACTAAAAACTCTCTCTAAATGAAGCCGCACTCCACAGGGACTCTGACTGGGAGAACACAACTCAGTAGTACGGTAGATCTTCTGGAAACTCAGCAGCAGACTCATGCACATCCCAATCTGTTACCCGTCCGGGATTTTGTTGAATAAATAGCAAGTGTAAGTAAAACAATTACTTAGCAAGTATAGCACGGGTTATGAAGGCTCAAAAAGGCTAGACACGGCTTAACTGCATTAGCACTTTTAGTTGGTTCATTTTAACATTATCCAATTACTACAAGTGTATGAATCCCAGTTGTAACCCAATTAATAAGTGTAAGTGACATTAAGCATAAATAAATACCATCTTCTAATCAAAAAGGATCCAGGCCGCTCGTGACCCTGAGCAAGGCTATCATGATAGATTTACACTCTGCAGAGGTTTCGCCCTTTACCCACCAGTCGCGTAAAAGTTCAAAGAACTTTCCCAACCATGCCGAGGTGGCACAATCACACTTCCGAGGTGTGATCGCATAGGGACGCTACGAGGCTTTTCACAAGACACCCTAACAAGACAGTAGCCGCTGGGTACTACAAGGTGGTGAGTCCTTAGGCACCGAGATCGACGTACCCACGGAGTCACACCATGAGGGGGTCGATGGCGTCCAGAGCGCGGGTATCCACCCACAATGCGCAACGTGCGGAGTTCTCAATCGCTGAGACTCCCAACACGGGACTGGGTCTAACGGACCTAGCCGACGGGGCTACCGTCCTCGGTGGAATCGGGAAAACACCCCGTGCCTTGCCTCCCACAACGCCGTCGGCCCGTCGGTAACCACTGCAAGCTAGAGCCGTACAAGCTACTTGTCCAAGACCAGAGCCATTATAGTTCTGGCGGTGGCGACAGGCTCCTGGGTTGCCGCTTTAAGAACCGGTCCTTAGAGGGAGACACTAGAGCAAAGCACACAGCACATGCTCTAGCTCCCTGATCCATGTTGCTAAAAAGCAAGTTTTAACATTAAAGTTGAAGTGGACCATTAATACAAGTTTAACAGTTAAATAAAGGTGACAGTAGCTGCGCTAGCAAAGTTCTACCCATATGCAATAAACCCGAGGTAAACAAGGACAGGTAAACAAGACTAGGTACAACCTTAAAGGTACATCAAATTAGACACATGCATGTATGAAATAATTTAATAAAGGTGAGTAGGTAGCAAGGATTGTCCGTGCTATAACTTGCCTTCCTCAAAGTGCTGCTGCTGCTGTGAGTCCGGCTCCTGAAAGTCCTCGTACTCAAATCCAACGCAACGGCTCACCGACTGGACACGAATCACCACACAAGCATCCACACAAGCCAATACATGCAAACAAAAGTATTCTATTAGAAACAGTACACCAAACAGTAGAACAGTACAAAAAAGGGTTCTAGAAATAATCTACGCTTCGCTACGAACACGTGAGCGCAAAAATCACACTAATCGGAGCTAAAACGAGAAAGTTATGGCGATTCTAAGGTTCAGGGACTTGCTGGTAAGTTTCAGAAACTTCCAGGGACTTATTTGTGAAAAACCAAGGGCTTAAACGTAATTTCGTATTAAAACAGGAGGGCTAAACCCTAAAAATGCCGCGGCTGGACTTCGGGAGGTAAAAACAGGAAACTCAGGGACCTATTCGTAAACTAGGGGCATAACTGTAATTAAGTTTTGAACTAAGTGGACGACGGGTTGATTTTAAAGAAATCCAGGGGCTCTTTAACAAAACCGCCCGGCTGACCGGTACTTGGGGGTTTGACTCGGGCGAGGTGTGTCGTGGGCCGTCAGATCTGGATCGAGTGGCTGGGGTGTGTTGGGGGGAAATGGTCGCCGGCGGCGGCAGGGGCGCGGCGGCGCTTCGCGGGCGGCGGCGGAGGGTCGCTGGAGCCGGCCGGAAAAGCGCTACGAAGCTCGGTTTTGGGCATAGCTTGGACCTACGGCTTCGGGAGGACGAGGCGAACACAACCGAAGGGATCAAGTCGCCAATTTCCCGGTGAGGACGACCAACGACGGCGAGTGGCGGAGATGGCGTCGGTGAGCAGTGGGGGCGGGGTTTCGGGAGGCCGAGATCGAGCGAGAGGTATCCAGGACGTTGCTTACCTTCACGCGATGCTCCGGGCGTGGTCGAAGTGGAGGAAGAATCGTTGGAGAGGGAATCGACGGCGGCGGCACGAGCTTCGGGCGGCGGCACTGCAAGGAAGACAGTGAGCTCGAGGGGGTCCAAGGGTCGAGGAAAAACAATGAGAACAGCAAGGGCGGCGTCACACCTTCGTGTGGACCTTCCTGGGGAGTCAGCGCGGTGCGGAGGGTCGACGGCGGCGGAAGCTTCCTCGCAGCTTCGGAAGGACCCACCAGGGGCGCGGGGCGGCTAGGTGCGGGGCGAGGTGCGGCTGAGGCTGAGCTCTGCTTGCGGTGCGGCCTGGCTGGAGGTAGGGGACGGCCCTGCCTTGCGGGGCCCGTTCGGCAGTGAGAGGAGGGGGAGGGAGAGCGGGCCGGCTTGTGATTCAAATGAGAGTTTAAATTTATTTAAATTCGAATTTGAATCACCTTGTTTGGAGCCCTAGAAAAGTTGTTTAGGCTGGTGTTCGCTTTCGCTCCATGAACTCTTTTCCCTGGTCCACTTCAGCTCCCCCTTATCTTCCTCCCGCGCCAGCCCAACCACTCTCGTAGCCTAGCGTGTGGCCCAAACTCTCACAGGCGAAAGTCCACCTTTGCTCCCTCGTCTTTCTTCTCCCCCTCGGCTCAGCGTTCCCCCTTCTCCCCCTCGGTCCTGTGGCCCAGCTGCCTCCCCGCTCCAATTCGGCCTGCCTCGCCCCTCCACTTCGGCCGACAACAGCGCCATCGGCCCAGCACAGCAATCCTCCCCACCACCACTGTGGCCCATCGCGCCTTCACCTCCACACCGGCCCACTCCCGCTCCCCTCCCTTGGTCGCTGACGTGCGAGCCCCACCCCATCATCCCCTACCTCCAGCCAACCGAGCTCAGCTCGACTCGCGGTGTGCCGCACCTCGGCCCGCACCTGGCCCGCCTCCCGCGTTGCTGTGGACCCCGCCGCACCTTCGCGGAACCTTCCGCGCCGCCTCCTTCCTTTCTTCGCGTCGCTCCCCGCTTGGAAAGGATGCCTCCGCAAGGAAGGGGATCACCGGCCGCCGGCCCTCCTTGGCGTGCGTGCCACGCCCACCCCGCAGTACCGAGCTCCTATAAAAGCGGCGCCCCGAGACCCCCTACCCTCACATCGCCATCCTCCCCAGAGCTCAAGCTCCTCTACGCTAGCGCGCCGCCATCCGCTTCCCGAGCTCGCGCCACCGTCGCCGATTCGCCGCTCCGGCGCGGCTCCAACCCATTCGGCCCCGCCAGGAGCATCACGTGGAGGAGAGCATCGTCCTGGGCTTCTTCTTGTTTGATCCCGTGCCTCGAAGCCCCGCCTCCGCCGCTCCCCTTCCCTACTCTCCGCTGCTCGCCGCCGTTAGCCGCCCTCCGCCGCTCCTTCGCCGTCGCGAACCACCCAGGTGGACTCGCCGTTCCCACCTGGTCCCGTGGGACCATGCCTCCCAGCCTCTGGTGCCTCCTAGCTCTGAGTTGGTCCTACTCCGGCGAGCTCCGCCGCGATGGTGCAGCGCCGCCGCACCCTCACGTCGCCGCCGGCGACCTATCCCTCCCCACCCATTTCACCCGAGCCACCTGATCCTGATCACGCGGCTGAGAACTGCCCAAGATCGCGGTCAATTCCCTGCGTACCGGTCAACTCTGACCATTTTGTAGAAGAGCCCCTCAGCTTTCCACAAATCAACCCGCCGACCACTGAAGTTCAAAAGTAATTGCATTTATATGTCGAAATTGTTTTGGAAAACCCCCTGAGCTTTTGAATTTTCGAACCCGCGGTCCAGCTCCTGCTCTTTTGCGCGTTAGCCCTCGGGTTTTAACGCATAATTATGTGGTCCTCGTTTTTTCACAAATAAGCCCCTGAAACTTAGAAACGCCATAACTTTCTCGTTTTAGCTCCGATTAGTGTGATTATTGCGCTCACGTATTCGTAGCGAGGCGTAGAATAGTTTTAATGCCTTCTTTTGTTCTGTTTCTACTGTTTCATGTATTGTTCTTAGTTATTCTTATTTGTTTGCTTGTTTAGCTATTTGTTATGCTCGATGATTGCTACGACTAGAGGGAACACGCTTCGAGTGCTATCACGGAGAAGAGTTTGAAGATCAAAGAGATGAAGAGTATAAGTGATTATATTGGATTTAAGGCAAGTTATAGCACGGACAATTCTTGCTACCTACACACCTTTAATACATTATTTACTGCATTTGCATGTGTCTAAATTGTTTCCCATTAAGGTTGTACCTAGCTTTGTTCATCCCGTACCTTGATTTACCTGTGTTTATGCATATGGGTAGAATATTTTCTATGCTCAGCTACTGTCACCTCTATTTAACTTAATGTTAAAACTTGCTTTTTAGCAACACGGATCAGGGAGCTAGAGCATGTGCTTTGTGCTTTGCTGTAGTGTCTCTCCCAACGGACTGGTTTTTAAAGCGGCAACCCAGGAGCCTGTCGCCACCGCCAGTACTATAATGGCTCTTGTCTTGGACAAGTAGCATGTACGGCTCTAGCTTGGCAGTGGTTACCGATGGGCCGACGGCGTTGTGGGAGGCAAGGTACGGGTTGTTTCTTGATTCCACCGAGGACGGATGTGCTCCGTTGGCTATCTCTCGTTAGGCACAGTCCCGTGTTGGAAGCCACCGTGACTGCGGGAGCTCCGCACGTTGCGCTATTTATTTTTGGTGGCATGCGTTGCCCGCGCTTCGGACGCTGTTGGCACTCCTTACGGCCTACAGATAAATCCGCAAGCGAATGGATACCGATGTAGCTTTCACCCGGGAGTATTCCAAGGTATCCATTTCCACGAGGAACAAGAAGTGAACTAATTCTAAACTAAGTTGTCCAAGGATGGTGGCATGGAGTGAATGATATGGATGAGGTGGATGACAACAACAAAAAGAGAAGAGGAGTGATAGGAGGGTAGAGAGGGTACTAGTCTGATAGAGGTACTCTACTGATTGGTCGAGCAGATTAGAGGATACAGATAGATACTTGCTTTGGGACAACGAAACCTATGACACGCAGCAAGGGATGAGAAGGGGTGTCACCAACTCCGCACAGGGTTATCCTACAGGCCGGGACTAACGTGATGGACTACGAAGACCGAAAGGGCTGTCACCTCCTTACGGATACCACCTCCGTTGCAACGGGGGTAAACTAAGTTAGTCTCAAGTTTAGGCACCACAAATAACTACTTATCTCCTATAGCAAGATAAGCACCCAAGCTAAGCAACCAGTATACAATTATACCAATCAACTAAGTAGTGAACGAGGAACGAACAAGCATATAAAAGTAGAACTGAATGCTCAATTAATCAGAAGGAGATACAAGAGTTACCAGACATGACCCGGATGTTACTCGAAGCAGAGCCGCATCCGTAGAGGTACAGCAGGAAGAGGGGCCGACACTCCGGCTCCTCTCCGGGACGCTCACCTCTCCCCTCTCCCTATTTTTACTGATACAAGTGGGGAACTAACAGCGCTTCGCTAGCACTCTATCTCTTGTGTTGTGTGTTGTTGCAAGTGAAACCAGGCCTCTATTTATAGTGGCCAGGGTCGGTAGACCAGTGGAGCACCGGCTAAGCAACTGGGAGGTGGTGCCGGGCCGTTCGGGCGAACATCCCGGTTCAAGCGAACAAGAGAGTTCGGCCAAACCGGTGGATGCACCGACCAAGGCTCCTACGGCCTGGATTGGTTGCTGAGAGGCGATGCCATGCTGGGTCGGTTCGGCCGAAGGCCCCAGTTTGGCCGAACTGGGCCTGGCCTCTGGTCGGCCTCCCCAGCACCGCCTTTGCCTCGTGGGCCTCCTGGGCTGGCATCTGATGCTTGGCTTCGTGTTGTGCTGGCCCAGGATGAGGTGGTGGTCGTCCACGTGTTGTACATTGTAATTGCTTGGTCATCGTTAACATGGACAAGTCCCAGTGTCATGCACAGCTAAGGGGGGTAACCGGCCAAATCGTGTCGTTCGGCCGAATCGGTCATTTTTGCCCCCTGTAGCACGTGTTTCTCCATTTTGTACGATCACAATGGACAATCACCAAAACTTGTGGAAATAGTCAGTAATAAGCCCTATAGATATGGTGTGAGTTTCCATTGTATTTGTTTTATACTCGGTTGGAGGTCGGAAATCGGTCTGTAATGACCGCCAACAAGCTCCCCCAAACTTAGATCTTTGCTCGTCTCGAGTAAAGAAATTAAAACATGATCAAGACTAAAGTAAGGGTTCTTTCATGACATAAATATTGCATAATGAATATTCCAAACTTTTCTCCTTACCTGTGGGTTTTGTAGTGGCTAATCCCTGAAGCTTGGGTAATTGATAATTGGAACAACTCTTACAACAAGATCATCCTGCTCATCCTGCATTCGGGGGTTTTTTTCTGGTTTTCACAAATAAATGACCCCTGTCCCTTCATCCCTGATACTCTCAGCTCTTTGGAGTCACTCCTTTTACTCACTCTCTCTCTGGTATTTTTCTTTGTCTCTCAGGTGGTGGCCTTGTCACGTAAGGTATTTCTGTCGAGCCGAAGGTTGGTTCCCAGAGTGTTCATCATCGCCCTTGGTCGATTGCAAGTTAAGGATGCAGAGTTCATGTCGGTCCTCAGCCTCGTGACCCCTTTTCTTTTCTCTTCCCTTTTTGGGAATTTTCTTTTTCTTTCTTCTCTCTTTTTTTCATTTGGACTTTCACGAGTCCTTTATTTTTCAGGGCATCACTGAGGCATGAGGGCTTCTACTATACTCTGATGATAATTTGCTTGCAACCGATTTGAGGCAATGTGACCATCTCTGGGGACTCAAAATTCGACAAGACATTATAGTAGCCAAGACAAGTCTCAGGAGTAAACTCTCAAGTATATGTGTAAATTGG
>OAMR01001145.1:112004-122215 GCA_900205405.1 Echinochloa crus-galli
TCGCTCGGCGCGCGGACCGCGGCGGCCGGGGACGTCGCACATGACGTGCGGCCGGCCGGCGGCGGCCGTTGGGAGCTCGGCGCGCGGACAACTGCGACCGGGGCTCGACGCGCGGTGTGCGCAACGACCGTGACGGGTCGCCGGCGAGCATGGGTTCTGCGGCTAGGCTGCCTTCCCCTGATGCAACTCCGAGCGCCCACCGCCCCTTCACTCTGGTCTTCGCCTCGCTGCCGTAGGTGGCAGATGTTGCAGGTACTTGGGTGAAAACCCTCCTCGATCTTTGATCTGCCGGTAACGATGGTGCTGTTGCATCGTTTTCCTTGATGAAGTGAGTATGTCATGTGCTCATGCTTGTTTTCTTTCTTTCTTTTATTGCATCAACTACACCCGGAATGCTGCTCAGATTGGGAGAATTTTAAGGATTTCACTACTGATTTTGAGGAGTTCTAGGCGAGTCTCCCCCAGTCAATGCCTGTGGAGATGGAGTTACTTTTGCTTCGCTAGATGAACGTTTATTTAAGTCTTCCGCTATGACATTTGAGTCAACTCTGAGGTTGTAATAAAAGCACTATAATACTCTTTCGATATGCATGGTTATGGATATTCACTTGTGACGCCTACCATATGTGTGTAAACTGATCCTGGCGCACATATGAGATGCACCTGGTTTTGCCTTTAAAACCGGGTGTGACACTCCCTTCTCTTTTCCCCCCCGGCCGGCCCATCCCCTTCCTTCCAGTCCCGTGACCCTGCTCCGCTTCGGCCCGGCCCAGCAGCTCCCCCATTCTCCTCCCCGCATGGGCCCAAACCCCGTCGAGCCCGCCCATCATTCCTCCGCGCGGCCCGCCTCTTTTCCCTTCTCCCCCTCAGCACGCCGGCCCGCAAACCGCTTCCGGCCTAGCTCGCTCCGCCTCTGCTTGGCCCAAGCCGGCCCAACCGCCACCGCCCGCTCCCCAGCTCCCTGCGCCACGGGCGCTGTACGCCGCCGCCGCCGCCGTCTCGGCGTGCGTGCAATTTGTGCCACCTAGATGTGTATAAGAGACAGCTGTACGCCGCCGCCGCCGCCGTCTCGGCGTGCGTGCAATTTGTGCCACCTCGCCGTCCGAGACAAGCCGCACCCTCCTCGGCCTTACATGAGCTGTCGTCCCCGCTCCCATCTCTCACCAAGAACTGCCGCCCTCGCTCTCTCCCCTGCTCTCGCCGCGCAGCATCGCCGCCAGAGATCCGAGCGCCGCCGCCCGCTATTGTTGGCAGTCTCGCTACCTCCTTGGACGCCGCTCGGAGTGAACACCGCCACGAGCTCCGCGATGCCAAGCCGCCCGTCCTCCTCACCGCTCGGCCGCCGGAGAAGCATCCCCGCGTGAGCGCCTCGCCGCCGGCCGACTTGGCCGCCTCCTGCCGAATCCCCGCCGCTCTGGTCCACCTTCGCCCGTGGTGAGAACCCCATCGCGATCCCCATAATCTCCTCTACCTCCTGCGCTATATCGTCGCCGCCCAACGTCACCGGAGCGCCGGCGAGCCGAGCCGACCAGAGCCGCCGGCGAGAGCCTCTGTCCTGTCCAGAGGTTGAAGATGACACTTTTGCGCTTAGGCCCCTGCAGAACGGTGTAACTCTTAGATGCATTTCTGTGTCTTGGCAATCTTGCAGAAAACCCCTTACAAGTTTCCCCCTTCAACTTAAATCCAACCCGAGCCCCTTTTTAGATCTAACCCCTGAGGTTTGCTCTTTTTGCGGCCACTTTTTAGTGTGCCTTGCAAAATTCCTCTGCTACTCCCTGAGATCTAAGGTTATTCACGACTAGGTCCCTGCAGTCTTGTTTTGACCATAAAATCCACGTTTTAACTCCGTTTTGATCGATTCTTGTTGCGTTAGATTCATAACAACTTAAACTACGATTTAGTACTGTTTTTTACCATATAATTTATTTCTGAAATTTATTTACTATTAATTTGATTAAAGGTTATCTCAATGCATTTTTTCTAATTAAAATATAATTAAGGTTTAAACTCGGTTTTGATGATAAACAATAATTAATTTTCAGTCAGTTTTATAAATAAAAGTTGACTAGGTTGTATCTCGATTTTCATAAATAATACTAACATGATTAATGTTTATAGACAACTAGCTTTTCTAATTAAAAGCAACCTAGAGTTAAACCTCGGCTTTTCATAAATGAGTGTTAATGTGGTTAATATCAACATAAATATGTTTCTATCATAATGTTGATTAGTTCAACACGGTTCATAAAGTTATTCGATTAGATGCCCTCACATGTTTTATCTTAAATAAAATATTTAACTTTTGTATAATTTATACATAAAACAATTATAAATAAAATGTGATAGTCATACCTTGGTTTTACAAATTCAAATAGAATTATTTGAAATAATCTCTACTTTTGATTTTCTTTAGTTAAAATCAATCAAGCATATAGTTGTCATTTAATAATTTAAATCCTCCGATAGTTGTATCTTTTCAACCCTAGCTCCGTTTTTAGCTATTCTTGCGCTCGAGTGACCTTAGAATCGAGCCCGTTCGCGTAGTGCGCTCTTTTGATGCCTTTCTTTTGTATGGTGTACTATTCTTAGTTGTATGTTGTTTATTTGCTTGTTTAGCATGTTTGTGCTCGATGATTGTTGCGAGTAGAGGAAGGTCGTTCGAGAGATTCAAGATCAAGAATTGAAGAGTCTGAGCAGCTGTATAATGGATTTGAGGCAAGTTATAGCACGGACAATCCTTGCTACCTACACACCCTTTAATCATTTATTTCATACATGCATGTGTCTAAATTGATGTACCTTTAAGGTTGTGATTGGCGCAGCCGCATGCCCCGGACCCCTCTCCAGGGCCTATTTTAGCACCCCTCTCTCTGCCCCGACCTCACGACCACCTCCCCGAGCCTCCAGCGCCCCCCCTTGCCACGCCCGAGCGCCGCCGCCGCCCGAGCTCCGCCGGCCGCCGCGAATCCTCGCCTTCGGCGCCGCTCCGTTCAATTGGACCACCCCGTCGTCTCCGTGCAGTGGTAACGACTCCCCCCGCCCACTCCCTGCCTTCGTTTCCGCTCCCGAGCGACTCCGCGCACGCGCACCGAACCCGCCGCCCACCGGCGAGCTTTGCCCGTTGTCACACCCCAAAATTTTCGAATTTTGGGATGTGATTTTTTAGCATAATTAATACAATATTTTTCCCAATTTTCTAAAATTTTTCAAGCTTTATAAAAATTTACAGAGAATTTAAATTTAGTATAGGAAAATTTTTGTTTTCTGAATTAAATTAAATCAACCTAGGTATAATGTTGAGTGAGTTGCATTATTTAGTAGCAATGAAACATGACCCTTTCAGCTTGATCTCCTTTTTATTATCATGAACAGGTTTGGCATTGTTCTTTTTATGCTTCTCCAACTCGGAAAGGAGCCCAGGCAGCTCCTAACGATTCTCCCTTTAATTGCTTAAAGTTAATGATTTCCGCTCGGAGACTGGCTACCTTGGAGACTGGGAAGAAGTTTAGGCAGAATTTTTCCTTGAGAACTTCCCAGCTCCCGTCCATAGTACTGACAGCCAGAGAGTACCATTTCTTTGCTCCTCCCGCTAGTGAAAACGGGAATAGCTTCCATTTGAGTGTCTCTTGTGTCATGCCCGCAATGGTCAGGCATGAGCAGAGTTGCTCAAACTCGCGCAAATGCGCGTATGGACTCTCGGCCTTCGTTCCTGAGAACGATTGCTCACGAACCATGGCTATGAAGCCGGGACGTAGCTCATAGCCGGGTGTGGATATGGGATGTGATGATGGTGGTGGCTCCAAATAATCGCCCTTTGGAGCCGAGTGTTGGCGTAAGGTGAGGGTGGAATTCATATGGTGGATGTTGGTGGGGTACACGGACAACTTGGGTTCGGAATCAGAACAGCTACCGTTCCCCGGCAACGGCGCCATAAAGCTTGTTGGCACTCCTTACGGCCTACAGATAAATCCGCAAGCGGACGGATACCGATGTAGCTTTCACCCGGGAGTATTCCAAGGTATCGATTTCCACGGAGAACGAGAAGTGGACTGATTCTAAACTAAGTTGTCCTTGGTAGATGGAATGGAGTGAATGGTATGGATGAGGTGGATGACAACAACAAAGAGAGAAGAGGAGTGATAGGAGGGTAGAGAGGGTACGAGTCTGATAGAGGTACTCTACTGATTGATCGAGCAAATCAGAGGATACAAATAGATACTTGCTTCGGGACAAAGGAAACCGTGACACACAGAAAGGGATGAGAAGGGGTGCCACCAACTCCTAACTGGGGGATCCTACAGACCGGAACTAACGTGATGGACTACAAAGACCGGAAGGGCTGTCACCACCTTACGGCTACCACCTCCGTTGCGACGGGGGCAAACTAAGTTAGTCTCAAGTATAGGCCACCACGCCTACACTAGTCAACTAATACTTATCTCCTATAGAAAGATAAGCACCCAAGCTAAGCAACCAGCATACAATTATACCAATCAACTAAGCATTGAACGAAGAACTAGCGAGCATATAAAAGTAAGAACTGAATGCTCAATTAATCAGAGAGAGATACAAGAGTTACCAGACAAGACCCGGATGTTACTCGAAGCAGAGCCACATCCATAGAGGTACAGCTTGAAGAGGGGCCAACACTCCGGCTCCTCTCCGGGACGCTCACCTCTCCTCTCTCCCTATTTCTACTGATACAAGTGGGAAACTAACAGCTCTTCGCCAGCACTCTATCTCTTGTGTTGTGTGTGTTGCAGGTGACCAGGGGCCTCAATTTATAGTGACCAAGGACGGTGGAAGGCAGAGTGGCACCCAAGGCACCTCAGGGGCGGTGCCGGGCTGTTCGGCCGAATTCCTTGGTTCGGCCGAACCTGGGAGTTCGGTCGAACTGCCACGTGCACCGACTCTGAGTTCTATGGCCTGGATCTCTACTCAGGGTCAGTTCTGAGGCGGTTCATGGATTCAGCTGAATCCTGGCCTTCGGGCGAACTGGGCCCAACCTAGTGCTGCACCGCCTTTCCATCCCACACGTGCTGGATAGCTCTTGGGGTCGGTTAGCTGGTCGGCATTTGGCTTGGGATGAATTGGAGGGCCTCCGGTGGACACGTGGGCTTCATCAAGTTGGATACGGACCGCCGGTCTTCTGGGTATGAGTTGAGCCGGCCCGAAGTGGCGTGGTAGTGGTCCACATGTCTTGCATGGCTAAGGGGGGTAACCGGCCGAATCGTGTCGTTCGGCCGAAATGGTCATTTCTGACCCCTATGGCACGTGTTTCTCCATTTTGTACCTGCACAATGGACAATCACCAAAACTCGTGGAAATAGTCAGTAATAAGCCCTATAGCGATGGTGTGTGTCTCCATTGTGTTTGTTTTATACTCGGTTGGAGGTCAGAATTCGGTCTGTAACGACCGCCAACAATAGCCCATGCCTCTATGAAGAATATTTGGAGAGGGAGATCATAGAACATGGAGCTTTTTATTTTGTAGATGGATGGTGGAAATGTTTGCTAACTCCCATTGTAGGAATTGCAAGTCACAGGTGGTGGGTACGTGAATCTCGATCTTTAAGAGTATGAAAGTTTCATCAAAAGGTCACAACAATTTGACAAAGCTCACTAAGATAACAAGCAGCATATGAGTCGAAATTTTCAACTAGGCTTATCATATGGCTCTGGTAGGTATTTTGACCTATGAGGAACTTATTTTATTTTGAAAGCATAAATCTCCGAGATTTTCACCGTACTAAGAGCAGAAATAGAACTTGACCAAAATCTCACTATATCAATCCCCACAACAACTTAGACATGGAATAAAGCATGTACTCCAACAAGGTTTCAAGTTCATTTTTACTCATGCCTATTAACTCAAGCACTATCAAGCAACTAGTTGAAACAAAGCACTTGCAAAATTAATGACAGAGCAACTATTCATCATTTCCAAAGTGAGAGGCATATGATTCATTCCATGCATAGTTGGGAGTTATTTTATTCAAGGGAAATATTTTTGGTATTGTCATTTTTTTATCTAATGAAAGGGAAATGGCAATTGAAAAATCAAAGTGCTGAGTAGGGGCCGAACGTACCTGGCGAGGGTCCTCCCCCAAGCTTGGACTTTTCACTGGTAGGGCCTGAACCTTGAGAAATATTCAGCCATCTGATCCACCTGCTGCCTGACATCATAATGTATGGCTCCTAGCACACCGCTGCTCTCTTGGTGGTACTGAGAGTGGCGTGCTAGAGTGTCTTGAATGTCTCGGGTACGATCGTCGATGACGTCGACCCGGTCGGAGATGTAAGACAACTCTCGACCATAGTCGTAGCCCCAGGGGTTAGCAAAGCGTGTGGACTGATAGTGCCCAGGGAAGTCAGGCTGGGAAGCACTGCCGTACCCTGCATACCACCCCTGGGAGTACTCGGAGTCCGTACTCTGTGCATAATCCCAGTGACCTCAGGCGAAGTAGTCTGGGTCCTGGGGCTGTCCACAGCCTCCTGCTCCGGACGTCCCAGCACTACTATAAGCGTCGAAGGCCGCCTCAAAAGCAGACGTGTGTCGGTGAGGTATTGTTGGTGAGGCTGTTGGCTCCTGCGAGGTGGCGAGCCCGGCATCACGCCTGACTCGTCCCCTCGTGAATGGCCCTTCTCCTGCAACACTGTGCCGAGCGGGCTCTCTCTGAGGAGGATAGTCGTCCGACTCGGTACTCATCTGAAGCGTTAGTTTCCTAGCAGTATACAACTTCAGTGCTGCACAAGGCAACTACACTTCAGTTGTATAGCCGCGACTACTCAAGTGTTGCATCGGGCGCCGGTCGTATCATATGACCTTGCATAAAGTGCTCGGCATCCACAACAGAACGCGTTGTCTCAAGGTATGTGAACTGGGCGAGGCGAGGCGAGGCGAGTGACTAGAGAAGTCATTGCCACGCTACCCACACGATTATGATGAGACAGCCAGTAATCGACCATATCCTTAACAGGGGAAACAACAACCCTTTTAACCATAGCATACAAAAACCTGAACTCGACTATGCTGATGGGATGCAAATTAGAACGTGGAAACACCGTCATAGCCATCCACCGATGCATGAACTGCAAGGTGGGGTTATGAATGCCATTAGTGCGAGGCCTCTGGCAGTTGGTGCTCCCCGAAATCTTTTTCCAGAAACCATCCCGACTAAATTTTCTCAAAGTTTTAGCATGGTCCAAAGAGCAATGACTCGCAAAACCCAAAGTCATGCTAAAATCCCTCCAAGAACAGAAAAAATCTTGGTTGACAAATCAGAAACGAACACCCCCACTTTCAGATGCAAGAGTTGAAAGAAATTCGAGAGTGAGTAGGCACGAACCTTGCTCGTTGATCTGCCAGAAATTTTCCCAGCCGATGGCTTCGAAAACTGCTGGGAACTCTGCATCCATACCCGTTTTCTTGAGCAGTTCTTGCTCGAAAACACGGGTATGCTCGAACTCCTGCAGTTGTAGTATGTTGAAGATGTTATGCTCCCGCTCTGTCCTGAGGTTAATGTCGCTCTCGCTTAGGAGCTGCCTAGCTGGGGGTGCGGCAAAGCCCCATCCCGAGCCGGCTGCTCCTTGTTCGTCCTCGTCCATCTGGCTCGAGCCACGGAACGGGGCTGGGGAACTCCCGGCATCGTCCGAGCATCGGCTTAGCCGGGTGGAGCGACGGAGTGCGGCGATGAGCTTCGACATAGTTCCTGCAAAAGATTAGCACAACAACGACTACCCGAATGACTGAATATATGAGGTTAGCACAAATAAATTAAGCCAGTCGTTCGAGATAGTTAGTCGTTCTTGCAGGGATGAGAACCACCACAAACGGTTAGTCGTTCTTGTGGGTGTCGGAGACCACCACAAACACATCCAAAATTTCAGCACAAGGATCAAACAAAAACAGAAATATTTTTGTGATTTTTTAGTGATGTAGGAGAACCAACTTGAACAAGAACTAAAGAAGAACTTAAGCAAGAACTTGAGCACGAACTTGAGCAAGAACTTGAGCAAGAAATGAGAGAGAGAGCTTCTGGTGGAAAATTTCGGTGTGTGTGGTGCAATGAAGCAAGCAGCAAGTGGGGGGTATTTATAGGCAAAGAGGAGGGCACCTCCCCTGATTCGGCCGAATGGCCTGGTTCGACCGAACCAGGCTGGTCGGTGCTGTCCACTTTGCCTCCCACCAGCACCAACAATTGATCTAGGTCCAACACTAGGGCATGTTCACTTTAGTGGTTTTTGGTAGGTAAGATGCAAATTTGACATGACCAAAGTGGAAGTTCGTGGAGTCACCCTCATGCTGCCATGTCTGTGATAATTGGTGAGTGTGCAGCCATTTTTAGTGGGGTATACATGTTTAGTGCTGGTTGGTGGTGATGGTAAATAAATGGAGGTGTTCTAGAAGGGGTAAAAAATGTTGAAAGTTACAAATTACACCCACTTTAATTAAATTTCAGCATGTTGTCCATTTATTTTTACCATGCTTGCAAATTTTCTACTCTCTTTCAAATTAATTGCACAAGTGTTTCATTTGTTTTGGAAAGGGAAACACTCAAATGCAATGATGGAAATTAAAATTTTTAAAGGGAAACATGAGATACATACCGGTTTTCCTCGCGGCGAGAGCTCGTGTTTAAAGTCCGTGAGCGGGACTTCTCCTGTCTTCAATGTTCATGGTCCTCGACCGCTCCCGGAGTGGGTGCTTCGGGCGATGCAACCTTCTTCCGCCACATCTTCTTGTTCTTCTTCGGTGTCGGTGGCGGTGGGATTGGCTTCTCTAGAGCTTGTAGTTCGGATGCAACCACATTGACATGTTCCAGGTTAGTGGTGTTTTGGATTGGATCTGTGCATACCTGAGAGCATTTCTCCACCCTAGGCTTGAACGCGAACTTTTCTTCCTTGCCGTTGATGTTCAAGCTGATTTCTCCGGCTCCTACGTGGCGAGAGGGAGAGAGGGGAAAGGCGGTCGCGGTGTGTTGGGCTAGCGCGGGGCCACACTGGGCCGAGTGGCTGTGCTGGCAAGCGCTGGGCCGATGCGGTGGGGTGGGCTGTAACACCCTAAAAATGCCTATTTAAAATTTATAATTAATTTACTGTTATTATTAATGCTCGTATTTAGCTAGGCAAAAAAATAAACTATTTCTGAGGAAATTAAAATCCAATATAAGGTTAGAAACATATTTGTTGCATTCATGCTGGCTGCATTGAGTTTTGTTTGTGTGTAGTTCAATTGGAATTTAAACCTAGTTTAAATTCAAATTTGAATTGCATTGTTTGGAGCTTTAGAAAAGTTGTTTCAGTCCCGGTCTGCTTTTGTCCCCTAAACTCTTTTCCTCGGCCAGGCCTTCCCCTTAGTCTTTTCTTCCCCTCGACCTAGTCCCTCTTCCCACCGGCTTAGTAGTTTTCCCCTCTCTCCTAGCGCCCAGCCACGCGGCCCAGCCAGTCGAGCCGGCCCAGCATCGCCCACCTGCCGCAACTGAGAGGGACCCGCTCGTCGGGTCCATCCCGGACCTCCCGCTGGGTCCGACACGAGCTTGAGCTTGAGTCCGACCGGGTCCCACCGACGCGCACGCCAAGGACCCCCGGGCCACCTCGCGCCCACCCTATTTATAGCAGCCACCGCCGCCTCCCAGTTCCACTCGAAGCCGCTTCAACCCTAGCCACCTGCGCCCGAGTTCGCTTCACCGCCGCCGCCCGAGCTCGCGCGCCGCCGTTGATCTCGCCGCCTGTCGTCGTTCCGCCCCGGCCAGTTGCTCAAGGATCTTCGCGTGGAGATAAGGAACCTCCCGAGCCCCAACTTGCAGCAGAGGGCTAGGCGGTTGGCGCAGGCAGGCACATGCACAGAGGCGGTTCGCAGGCGGATGGCGCATGCAGGAAGTCGGCAGGAGCTCGGCATGCCACATGCCCTACGGCTCAGGATGGATTTGGATTTTTGAACATCCGAATTATTCGTATTCGAAAAAATGCTAATATAGATATCCGTATCCGTATTCGATTTTAATATGGATGTTAAATGGATGTATCCGAATTCGTTTTTCAGTATTTTTCTCTATCCGATTCCACATTCGTGTTCGACAAAAATTCAAAACATCCAACATTATTCGTATCCGTGTAGAATAAAGTAGTGATAAAACTATTTAAAACTTATTTTAATGACTAATTAATAATTACAAAATGATGTTAATTTAATATTGTTACCTAAAAAT
>OAMR01001145.1:122411-132424 GCA_900205405.1 Echinochloa crus-galli
CCGCCTCAAGCTCCCTTGCATGCTACTCTAGCTCCACCGACTTGGTTCAGCTATAAATAGAGGGGTCACTCACTTGTATGAACACACACCACTTGGGAGCAAGTCTCCATTCCACTTTCAAGATGTAGAGTTAGGCTAGTTCTGTTGGGAGTTAGAGTCAGGGTCGAGCTTCGCTCGGAGTTCCGGAGAGTCGTCTTCTGGAGTTCTGGTAAAGCTCTTGTATCTTTTCCTTTTCTTTATGCAAGACTCTGAGTATTTAATATATTATCTTCCGTATTTACTTGAGTTATTTATTCTGCATTTATTTCCGGGATATCTGTGGAATGTCTAGCTTTGGTTATAAGCTGTTGTAGTCTGGTTCTATAAGTTCTCTCTAAGTTCTTTGTCTCAGCTGGTTCCTCGTTTCTGCTCAATGCTTCTGGTGAATTGTCACTTCGTTCAATAATAGGATACATGACTATAAAGACTTGCCTATTTGTGACCTTGCTGATAAGAATGGAGGATATATCATGAATTTATGGTACAGGAGAAGAAATATTGCAGACAGGCTGCCTGAAGGCAGGATACTTCCAGCCGTTATGGTTCAACTGAAGGCCAATACTAGAGGTTTGGGACACTTGAAAATTGAACCATCTGCAAACTGGAGTGCACAGGTTTGGGACTATTGTAACATCCCGGATTTTTCCGGAATGTTAAAAATGTGGATTTCAAAAAAAAATCGTGCTTGATGTGCCTCGCTCATAATCATAAGGTTGCATTCTTGTGCTCTCTCTAAATTCCTAGTAAATAACTTAATTAAATTGTCTTGTGTGCTAAGGACAATTTATTGTTAGTGTGATTTGGCTCTTAGTTGGTTTCTTGGTTCTTTGTGTGTGGTTAATTTGAATTCTAAATTCAAATTAAATCTAAAGCTAACAACTAATTCTTGGGCTCTACGCAACTAACTGTCCTATCTAACTTCGATTAGCCCTCTAACTCAACCTGCTAACCCAGCATGCTAACTAGGCAACTAATTTGGTCCGCTAACTCTTCAACCATCTCAATCTCTGAGTGCTCTGGAAATTGATAAAATGAGTTACGACATAATTTTCTGACTCTTCAAATCAATTCCAAGCTAATTGATTTGATTTCGGAAAACAGTCTAATTCATTTTGTATTAAATTTCCATAGGCTTCATTTGAATTATGCCATATTTTCTGGCTTCTCGAATTAATTACTTTCTAATTAATTCGTTACCGGGAAATTAGTCTAATTCATTTGTACCGAGTTTATCAAATAAATTACTATCAATTTATTTGGTGAGCTAAGATTAATCGGCCCAATCTCTATCTCTCTTGCTAATCTTTTCTTTGCACGACAAGCCATGTCCTTTTGTCTCTCGTTTAATCTCTATAAAATCACTTCCATCTCTCCCTGCTGCCTTCACGAGAAGCCCAGCAGCAGTCCTTGAGCACTCTAGCCCAGCCTGGTTACTCTCTCTTTCTTCCTTGCTTTTGCAATCACGTGAAAACCAGCCCATGCTTCTTTGCTGATCTTGCCGCAGCCCAACATCCAGGACCTGGCCCATCTACCGCTCTTGCATGCCTGCACGCAAACAGCGCCGCACACGCCCTGTCCTTCTTCTTTCGCAAGCCAGCGCCGCACACGCTCTCTCGCTCTCCCTCTCTCTGCTTCCGCACGCGCCCAGCCGACCGGAGCACGCATGCGCTGCTCCCTGTCTTCCTCTCTCTGCAGGTGGACCCCGAGCTCACGTCAAGCACCGAGCCGACCCCACGCAGCAACAACCTCGCCTCTCGCCTCGGATGCCCTTGCGGCGAGCGCAAGCACAAGCGCGCCGCATCGCCAAACCTCCTTCTCACCTACCCACCTCGGGCGCCCCAGCTCCGCGCCGCTGGATGCCGGCCACGTGCACCGGCACGGACGCCAACGAACCCCGGTCGTCCATCCCATAAGCAACCCTAGCCTGCCGCTATAAAAGAGGCCATGGCCTCCTCCAGAACCCAGCCGCCATGGGGTTTTTCCCCTGCGCCGCCACCCATCAAGACAAGGAAAGGGGAGAGAGATAGAAGGGAGAAAAGAAGAGAAGAGGAAGAGGACGACGGCCAGCGTACTGTGTAACGGAGCTGGCGACGCCGCCGGCAGCCACCGCGTCAACGACGCCCACGACGGCGAGCCACCGAGCTGGACGAGGGGCGCCAGAAGACGAGTACGCCATCCTCTACGACGCCGACACCAACCCGGAGCGGGACACGGGCACGAAGGCGACCACTACACCGAGCTGCCGCGAACGACGACGACACGAGCCGAGGCGACGCGCTGAGGACAACCACGACGACGAATGCGGCGCCAATCTGGAACAGCGCCGCGCCACAGAGGACGATGCGGTCTCGACCGCGAGCACGAGGAGGCCGGGCTGGACCACGACGACCACACCGAGCTGCTACATCCGGCCTTCACCTCGCCCCCAAGCTGTTCGGCAGAATTCCCATACCAGAACCGCAGCTGCTGCCTTCACCAACCGTCGCCCTCAACCTGTTCGACCGAATGCCCAAGATGAACCGCGAGCTCCTGCCTTCGTTCACCTTGCCCATGATATGTTCAACGGAATGCACAGCCGCCTAGGAGAGCCACGCTGCCCGTCCTTCTCCAGCCCCCCTTGCTGTCCGGCCATGTGCCGATGGAACCTCTCGTGCCCGGCCTTCGAGCCGCTTGTTTTCGTGTGTCGTTCGCTTCGCCGCAGCACGCCATCGCTTGTGTGCCGGTCTTCGAGCTGTGCCCCTCGTTTGCAGGTGCCACTGCCTTCGCCGTTGTCGCCTCGTTGTGTTGGCCTTGCCTTGCCGTTGCCGGTCTTAGCAGTTGTCTCGTCGCCGCGAGCCCGGAACGCCGGGGCCTTGCGGGCCGAGCGACCGTGTCGCGGCCGTGGAAGACCACGTGCCCGCACACGCGCAAACCTTGTCGCATTGCTGTGCATATGGGATGTGGCCTGGGGATGCCGAGTGCTCGCATGCCGTTGTCGGCCGCGAACCGAGCCCCGCGCGACCAACCTTGCCGCCGTGCACGTCATGGGCCCGGACTGCGTGCGCTTGCCACGGCTGTGCCTTTATCCCGTGCACGTTCAAAACCTGCTGCCCTGCTATCTTAGCCAAGCCTCGTCAAGCCAAGTAGCCCCCTTGCGTGCGTCATGCGCAGCAGTGAGGCAAATGCCTCTTTGGTAATTGATTGAACACCTTGTGCGCCATCTTGTTCAGCCATCCCTCAACAACTTCTGAACCAACCAAGCCTCGGATGTCTTCAGCCTTGCTCCCAGCTTGCTGTGGCCACCTCTGGCCGAACAGCAATGTCCTAGCCACCTCTGGCCATCCGTAGCCATGCCCAGCCGGCCACAACCATCTAATGCCTGGCCAAAGCCGGCCATAGCCGGCTACAGCTGGTCAACCCTGGCTGCAAGAATCCCAGACCAAACCTACACCCTTCATCGCTGTCCGCAAGTGATCCTCGCTCGTGTAGCATTTCCCGCTAACCATGGGACCCACTAACTTGACATGAATCGAGGGTCCACTAACATGTATGGATCCACATGCTGACATGTGGGACCCTCTGACTCTTTTACCGCTAACGAGTTGTTGACTGTCTTTCGGTCAACGCTGACGTACGCCGAGCCCACCGCTAGCGTCAGCAGAACTAACTTAGAGCCGACATGTGGCATGCTCTGGTGATGCCATGTGTCTTTGCTGTTTTCTTTTCCGTAATTAATTAAATTCAAAACATCTTTCTGTATTTACAAATCTATAATAAATTGACTCTAGCTTAGAAAGATATGAAACTACTTTCATTACTTTTCTAAAATTATGATCCACCCGTTAGTATGGTATTTAGAGTTATTTGGTTCTTCTTTGCTTCTTGTTTTGGAGTTCATTTGCTTAGCTTATCGTTATTATTGTAATCCGATTATGAGGATCCTCAGAAGACTCGGACGACTTCGTCAACCTCGTCTTCGACTACGTGAAGAAAGAAGAGGACTTTGCTCCAGGTTCACGCCCAACCATTCTCTGAAATACCTATTAGACATGCAAATTAGTATGCTAGCGCTTTACTTTATTTGCATGATGATGATATGCCTGCACTGCCATTTATCCACCCTGTTACCTTGCTGCCTATTATCCACTATATATGAATGCCATGCTATGCATGTGTTGGGATGGTTGTGATCTGATCTTCTTGGCCTGAGTTGTGGGTGGTATGGGAGGTGTAGTGCAGCTAGGCGGTGTAAGCGAGTAATAACAACTCGATCGTTTGATCGGGGTGCTTGGGGACTGCACTCGGGCAGTCCCTACGGAGTACCTGTTGTGGGTACATGGTTACTTGGTTACTTGGTTACTACTCTAGTGCGGCGCCGAGACTGTAGGAGATTCGAGCTTGATATGTGTAAGGGGGACTCGTTGCGGCGTACTCTCCCTGATTTACCACAGCCCCCGACTGGCCCCAGTGGGAAGGTTTCACGCCCCTAGGGCAGATGTTAGATCAGATGTTTCCCGAGCCCAGGGAGACAGGATTGGCGCCGTTACTATTTAGGGTCTTTGCTGTGGGCTGTGTCTCAGGTTGGTTGCTGACTAGCCTTGCAGCCCGGATGGATTCCAGGAGTGCCACCTCTGCAGAGTGTAAGCTATACGTATAGCCGTGTCCACGGTTACGGACGACCCGCTTCTGATAAGTTCCGACTAGCATGGGATTCTGCTTTCTTACCTCATCCTTGATTTGGGTTATGAGAGGTTGGTCCAGCGTTGCTGATGAGACAGGGTGGGGAGGGAGCTCACCGAGTCGACTAGCGAGTGCAAGGTGCAGGCGGATGATATTTACTGGAACCCGCGGTGGCAGGACGAGCCCGATGTGGCTGTGAGGCTGATGGTTGGTTTTGGGGAGTGTGATCTCTCTGGTGAGGAAATGTGCTAGTGATGAGATGAACTTGAGTTTATCGCTGCTGCTCGCATAGGAAACCCCCGCTATATCCCTTGAATACTTCTATTACTAGCTAGGCCACTTTAAAGCTTGCGCATATATGGTTGGTGACGTGGACCTGTCCTATTTCCTTGGGGACAGTTCTGGAGCTTTCAGTTGTGCAACTACAACTTTGATGGATGCTTCTTTGGAGGGTTACGTGCTTCGCTCAAGGATGCCTGTGGGAAAGACCGAAGATGAAGATTTGAAGACCTAGCTACCGCTGCGTAGATGTTTCGTCTTGTCGATGTAGCCCAAGTGGCTTATACTAATCTCGTACTCTGATATGTAAATAATGAATGCAGTCATGTTAATCGTTGTATGGATGTGATATTTGGCTGAAATAAGTTCTGTACGTGATAGCTGTTGATTCTAGGACTATCACAATGGTACAAGGAGTCGGATTCTCAGTTTTGAGAATCCGGATCATTTCAGTGGATCGTAAGAAGTGTCAACAGTCCGTAGCACCAACCCGCGCAGCTGCCCGTGCCCCGTAGCGCGCCCGCGCGTTCCCGCTGGCGAGCCGCCCCAGCGCCGCCGCCGCCTCCCCTAGATTGAATCTAAATCGCCAAAGTGGCTGCACAACATGAGGGTGACTCCACGAACTTCCATATTGGTCATGTTAAATTTGCATCTTACCTACCAAAAACCACCAAAGTGAACATGCCCTAGTGTTGGACCTAGATCAATTGTTGGTGCTGGTGGGAGGCAAACTGGGCAGCACCCACCTGCCTGGTTCGGGCGAACCAGGCCATTCGGCCGAATCAGGGGAGGTGCCCTCCTCCTTGCCTATAAATACTCCCCCCTGCTTGCTGCTTGCTTCATCGCCCGATCCGAAACGAACGGCCCGGATCGAGTCAACCCCAGGTCAAACCCCACCAATACCGGTCTCCCCGCTGGCTGCATTGAGTTTTATTTGCATGCAATTAAATTGGAATTTAAATATTTAAATTCAAATTTGAATTGCATTGTTTGGAGCTCTAGAAAAGTTGCTGCAGCCCTGGTTCACTTTTGCCCCTTGAACTCTTTCCCCGGGCCGTTTTGCCCCCTTTCTTTCTTTTCCCCGCACCGGCCCACTCCCTCTTGGCCCAGCTCGCGCAGCCCAGCTCGCCAGCACGGCCGTTTTCCTTTCCTCCCTGCTGTTTGGGCCGTGTCCCTCACCTCGGCCCACTCCCAACGCAGCCCAACAAGCCCAGCCCCGCGCGCGGCCCGCGAAGCCGACGCCGCCGCCGCTCCGCAACCGACGGGCGCCGCCGCCGCAACTGTCGCGCCGCCGCCGCCGATTTTCTCGGCGTGCGCGCCACGCCAAGCGCAGGTCCGTGCCCTATAAAGGCTGCACTGCCGCCCCCCTTGGCCCTGTTTCCCGAGCTCGCGCGTGCTCTAGCCGCCTCTCTCCCTCGCACAGCGCCGCCGTCGCCTTCTCCGAGCGCCGCCGCCCGCCATTACCGCCGTTCCGCCGCCTCTACTGGTCGCCGGGTGGATTCGAGGCCGCCTTGAGCATCCCCTCGCCGAGCTGCAGCTCCTCCGCTACCTCTTGGCGCCACACCGTCGCCGGGGAAGCCTCTCCACTTGAGCACCCCGCCGCCAGCCGACAACTCCGCCGCGAGCCGAATTCCCGCCGGCGTTGCCCGTTTCCCTCGAGGGTGAGCATACCTACAAACTCGTCATCGCTTCCTCTCCCCAATCCCCGCCTCGCTTGAACCCTAGGACGGCCGGAGCGCCGGCAAGCAGAGCCGCCCGAACGCCATCGCCATGGCAGCCATGAGAGCTCACCGAGCTTTTACAGAAAACCCCCCTGCAGAATCCTGTAATTAATTAGATCCATTCTTGTGTCATACGTATCTTGTAGAAAACCCCCTGCAAGATTTATCCTTCTTCACTTAAACCCAGCCCGAGCCCTTTTGTAGATCTAACCCTAGCTTTGGCCGATTTCACAAGCACTGTTGAATGTGTCATGCAAATCTTTCCAGCTAACCCTTAAAGTCTACGGTTATTTGCGTATAGGTCCCTGTAACCTTCTTTTAACCATAGAATTCGCGTTTTGCCTCCGATTCGATCCGTTTTCATTGTGTTAGCTTCATATCAGAATAAACTATGCGTTAGCAATCACATCTACCATGTTTTTGTTCCTAAATTTTATATAATATTAAATTGACTAAAGATCATATTTATGTGTTTTTTCTAATTAAAATATAATTAAGGGTTATACTCGGTTTTTCATGCTAACATTAATTTGATTAATATGTAATCAATGAGTTTTATAAATAAAAGTCAATTAAGTTATATCTTGGTTCTCGCAAACTAATGTTAAATTGAATAATGTTTATTTAACTAGCTTTTCTAATTACAAGAAAATTAGAGTTTCACTCCGAGTATTCATAATTAAATATTAATTTGAATAATATCAACATTAATATATTCTAAATATAATATTGACTAGTTGAACACGAATAATAAAGGTATTCGATTAGATGATTCCCATACTATTCTTTTGTTAAGTTATTTGTTTAATCGATATAATTTATACATCAACATTTGTCGGGGTTCATCCTGTCTCTTATACACATCTAGATGTGTATAAGAGACAGAGGTGTGATTGTGCATGTCACACCCCAAAATTTTTGGATTTTGGGTTGTGATTTGTTAGCTTAATTAATACAATGATTTTCTTAATTTTCTAAGGTTTTATAAACGTTTATATAATTTTCAGGGAATTTAGTATAGGAAAATTTGTTTATTGAATTAAATTAAAAACAACATAGGTAATTGTGGTTGTTGCATCCATGCTGGCTGCATTGGGTTTTGTTTGTGTGTAGTTCAATTGGAATTTAAATCTAAATTCAAATTTGAACTGCATTGTTTGGAGCTTTAGAAAAGTTGTTCGGGCCAAGGATCACTTTTGCTCCTTGAACTCTTTTCCCCGGGCCGTTTTCCCCCTTCCTTTCTTTCTTTCCTGCAGCGGCCCACTCCGTTCCCCGCAGCCCAACCGGCTTCGCTCCCCGCGCCGGCCCAACACCCCTTCCCCGCTCGCCGGCCCAGCTCGGCCCTCTCCGCGGCCCAGCAGCCTCCACAGCAGCCGTGCGGCCCACGAAGCCGACGCCGCCGCCGCTCCGCAACCGACGGGCGCCGCCGCCGCAACTGTCGCGCCGCCGCCGCCGATTTTCTCGGCGTGCGCGCCACGCCAAGCGCAGGTCCGTGCCCTATAAAGGCTGCACTGCCGCCCCCCTTGGCCCTGTTTCCCGAGCTCGCGCGTGCTCTAGCCGCCTCTCTCCCTCGCACAGCGCCGCCGTCGCCTTCTCCGAGCGCCGCCGCCCGCCATTACCGCCGTTCCGCCGCCTCTACTGGTCGCCGGGTGGATTCGAGGCCGCCTTGAGCATCCCCTCGCCGAGCTGCAGCTCCTCCGCTACCTCTTGGCGCCACACCGTCGCCGGGGAAGCCTCTCCACTTGAGCACCCCGCCGCCAGCCGACAACTCCGCCGCGAGCCGAATTCCCGCCGGCGTTGCCCGTTTCCCTCGAGGGTGAGCATACCTACAAACTCGTCATCGCTTCCTCTCCCCAATCCCCGCCTCGCTTGAACCCTAGGACGGCCGGAGCGCCGGCAAGCAGAGCCGCCCGAACGCCATCGCCATGGCAGCCATGAGAGCTCACCGAGCTTTTACAGAAAACCCCCCTGCAGAATCCTGTAATTAATTAGATCCATTCTTGTGTCATACGTATCTTGTAGAAAACCCCCTGCAAGATTTATCCTTCTTCACTTAAACCCAGCCCGAGCCCTTTTGTAGATCTAACCCTAGCTTTGGCCGATTTCACAAGCACTGTTGAATGTGTCATGCAAATCTTTCCAGCTAACCCTTAAAGTCTACGGTTATTTGCGTATAGGTCCCTGTAACCTTCTTTTAACCATAGAATTCGCGTTTTGCCTCCGATTCGATCCGTTTTCATTGTGTTAGCTTCATATCAGAATAAACTATGCGTTAGCAATCACATCTACCATGTTTTTGTTCCTAAATTTTATATAATATTAAATTGACTAAAGATCATATTTATGTGTTTTTTCTAATTAAAATATAATTAAGGGTTATACTCGGTTTTTCATGCTAACATTAATTTGATTAATATGTAATCAATGAGTTTTATAAATAAAAGTCAATTAAGTTATATCTTGGTTCTCGCAAACTAATGTTAAATTGAATAATGTTTATTTAACTAGCTTTTCTAATTACAAGAAAATTAGAGTTTCACTCCGAGTATTCATAATTAAATATTAATTTGAATAATATCAACATTAATATATTCTAAATATAATATTGACTAGTTGAACACGAATAATAAAGGTATTCGATTAGATGATTCCCATACTATTCTTTTGTTAAGTTATTTGTTTAATCGATATAATTTATACATCAACATTTGTAAATAAAATTTACCTAGGTTTGCTTCGGCTTTTCAAATACAAATACAATTTGAACTAATACAAAGTGTTTCTCTGAAATACTCTTTATGTATATTTTATGAATTAAAATAAATGAACCACATATAGTTTATCTTGTTCTATAAGTGAAATCCTTCGATAGTTGTGTCCTCTCGTCCGTAGCTCCGTTTTCAACGATTCTTGCACTCGCGTGACCATAAAACCAAGCCCTATCCTTTAGTGCGTTCTTGTAAAGCCTTTTCTTTTGATTGGTGTATTGTTCTTAGTTGTATATTGTTTGTTTGCTTATTTAGCTGCATGCTCATGTCATTGATTGCTGCGACTAGAAGGAACACGCTGCGAGTGCGATCAAGAAAAAGAGTTTGAAGATCAAGAGCTGAAGATAATGAGTAATTATAATGAATTTGAGGCAAGTATAGCACGGACAATCCTTGCTACCTAAACACATCCTTTACATTATTTACAACATACGTATGTGTCTAAATTGTTACCCCTTTAAGGTGGTACCTAGTTTTGTTTATCCTATACCTTGATTACCTTGGTTATTGCAGATGTGTATAAGAGACAGATTGTATAACATGTGAA
>OAMR01001145.1:133828-162178 GCA_900205405.1 Echinochloa crus-galli
TTTCACTCCGAGTATTCATAATTAAATATTAATTTGAATAATATCAACATTAATATATTCTAAATATAATATTGACTAGTTGAACACGAATAATAAAGGTATTCGATTAGATGATTCCCATACTATTCTTTTGTTAAGTTATTTGTTTAATCGATATAATTTATACATCAACATTTGTAAATAAAATTTACCTAGGTTTGCTTCGGCTTTTCAAATACAAATACAATTTGAACTAATACAAAGTGTTTCTCTGAAATACTCTTTATGTATATTTTATGAATTAAAATAAATGAACCACATATAGTTTATCTTGTTCTATAAGTGAAATCCTTCGATAGTTGTGTCCTCTCGTCCGTAGCTCCGTTTTCAACGATTCTTGCACTCGCGTGACCATAAAACCAAGCCCTATCCTTTAGTGCGTTCTTGTAAAGCCTTTTCTTTTGATTGGTGTATTGTTCTTAGTTGTATATTGTTTGTTTGCTTATTTAGCTGCATGCTCATGTCATTGATTGCTGCGACTAGAAGGAACACGCTGCGAGTGCGATCAAGAAAAAGAGTTTGAAGATCAAGAGCTGAAGATAATGAGTAATTATAATGAATTTGAGGCAAGTATAGCACGGACAATCCTTGCTACCTAAACACATCCTTTACATTATTTACAACATACGTATGTGTCTAAATTGTTACCCCTTTAAGGTGGTACCTAGTTTTGTTTATCCTATACCTTGATTACCTTGGTTATTGCATATGGGTAGAATTATGCTAGGTGCAGCTACTGTCACCCAGCTTACCTGTTAAACTTGACTTAATGGTTCACTTCAATGTTAATGTTAAAACTTGCTTTTTAGCAACATGGATCAGGGAGCTAGGGCGTATGCTTCGTGCTTGGCCCTAGTGTCTCTCCGTAAGGACTGGTTGTCAAAGCGGCAACCCAGGAGCCTGTCGCCACCGCTAGAACCATAATGGCTCTGGTCTTGGACAAGTAGCATGTACGGCTCTAAATTAATAGTAGTTACCGACGGGCCGACGGCGTTATGGGAAGCATGGGTGAGAGTATGGTTTGATCCACTGAGGACGGATGATCCGTCGGCTATGTCTTGTTAGGCACCGTCCCGTGATGGGAGCCACCGTGAGTGCGGGAGCTCCACGCGTTGCGCTCTTTATTTTGTTGTTGGCATGTGTTGCCGTGCTCTGGACGCCATTGAACCCCTTATGTTGCGCCATGAGCGTCAGTCAATCTCGGTGCCTTGGATCATGCTGCCAAGATTGTACCATAATGGCTACTGTTATCTTAGGGTATCATGTGAAAAGCCTCGTAGCGTCCTTATGCAGTCACACCTCGGTAGTGTTGACGTGCGTAGTTGGGTTCAAAGTTCCATGAACTTTTACGCGACTGGTGGGTAAAGGGCTAAACCTCTGCAGAGTGTACAATCTATAATGATAGCCTTGCTCAGGGTCACGAGTGGCCTGGATCCTTTTTTATTAGAAGTTGATGTTATTTGTGATTAATGTTCACTTCTAGTTTATTAATTGGGTTAAAATTGGGATTCATATAATTGTGGTAATTTGGATTATGATAAAATGAATCAACTAAAATTGCCAATGCAGTTCAGCCGTCTCAAGCCTTTCTTTTAAGCATACATATACTCGTGTTATACTTGCTAAGAAGACATTTACTTACGCTTGCTATTATTCAACAAAATCCCGGATAGGTAATAGATGGATCAGTGATACCTCTGAGTTATGGTCAACCAGTCGGTGTCCCTATGGACTTGAGGCTTTACCTATCGAGAGAGTTAGACTTCCGATGTGTTTTAGGTAAACTTTGATGTAAAACTGTTTTATTCGAGCATTTGTACCCTGATTTCCATATTTGTAAGCTATATGTGTTCTGTGGACATCCTGGAAACACATATGGCAGCATTCGAGTTTTTGTGTAAATCCGAGTGTGACTGCGCCCCTCTACCTCTGCGTCCGCCGCACGAGGCTCCCGCCCCCCTCGCTCGGTCCTTTCCTCCACCACCGCCCGATGGGCGGCCGCGAGCGCCGTGGCCGTGCGTGGTGTCCTGGACGAGCGAGGCCTCGTCACATGCGGAGAATCTTGTGCCCCCATCTTCATCTTCAGCACCTTGGCAGGAGCAAAGTGTGGGGGCAACGGGCGGAGAGAGAGAAGGGGAAAATCAGCACATTGAACCAGTGCGCAAGCAAAATGAAAATCGGAGTAGGCCTCACCGCGAGGTGGCCTACAGCTTCCGCTTCTTTGAATCGCTCGGGGGACTACACCCCCCTCCCCCCCTCCCCCGACAGCACGGACCCATCGTGGGGTACCCAACAATTGTTGACTTGCTTCCTGGGACACCTTACAACATGCAAGTTGCAAATTGCTGCAAAGGAGTGCTTAACTCGTGGGTGCAAGATTCTGTCAGTGCAGTAGCCTCATTTCAGATCAGTGTTGGCCGATCTGGAATTACCAACTATACATGAAAACGCCTTGTACAACAGATGCTAAATATGAAAATACTCACTATTTAGTGAGGACCTTACCTTGTAGCCATTTCATCGAGCAGCTGCTGGGCATCATCCATGTCGACAGCCATCCTGGCTGCTGGGGCTCTGGCCGGCATGCTCTGTGGCATGTGAGATCGCACAGGAGAGCGGGGGGAGCTGTGCATGCTGGCGCTGCGCTATCTGCGAACCCGGCGTCGCTTTCCATTGGCATGCTCCGCCAAATCGCCACCGCGCTTCCTTGACCTGAGAGAGGGGGTGGGCACCAAGACATGAGAGAAGATGAAGAACGCGGGAGAATGGTAGGGGAAAGAAAGAGAGCACCTCGTGTAAGGCGTGCTTCCATGCCTTCCATCATCGGCGAGGCCGCACCACCGCCCTTCGCCGTTGGGTCCAAGAGAGAGATTGGGTTGTGCAGATAAGAGACGCTCTATTCTTGGCGAGCATATGAGAGGGAGGGCCGGAGCAGCGACAGCGGCGTCTGTGCCGGAGTGGAGTGGCGCGCTGTGAGATGACGAGGAAGTGGTGAGGCCGCCCCCGCCGGGCTTCGAGATCTGCCACCACCGGCCACGGATCCACAACTTGCAACGCGGCGGCAGCCAGCCACAAGCACAGCAACCTCGGCCATATGGCGCGGCTTGACGGGATGGCCGTGTGTCGTGGCGTCGATTTTGGAGGGAGCGCGCGCGAGCAGGGAGGGGCGGCGGCGTGCGGGGAGGAGAGAGCACAGGAGGCGCGGCTTGACGTGGATGGCCTTGTGGCGCGGCGGCAGCCGGGGCCCTCGCCGCGGCAGGCCGAGGCAACGGCGATTTTCTTTTTTTTATACTTGGGTGGCGGCAATTTGGGAGGCGAGCAGGGAGGGACGGCGGCGTGAGGAGAGAGCACAGGAGAGAGAGGATGAGTGAGAGAGTTCGAGTTGCGGCAGGGGTTTTTCGAAAAACTGACTAGGGAGGTTTTGATAAGAACTACAATTTTCTCAAATTTTCTCTTCTTTGAGTGAAAATAAATTTTAGACCAGGGGTTTGTATGCAACATATTAGAACGCGTTTACTGTATGAACCGGACGATGTGGACTGCGGGTTGATTATGAGAAAGTACAAGGACTTTTTTGCAAAACAGCCGACGCACGATGGTTCGACACGTGTCCCATTTCTTGCGTTAGTTGCGGGGAGAGGGCAAAACGGGGTGGTATTTAATCAAGCTGATTTGATTAACTGAAATAAATGGGTAAGTCCTAATTAATTCAACAATGTTGCCTGCCAATAGAAGTATAGCACCGGTTAAATCCTAGAATAAATTTATAAAAATACGAACACTCACACTGAGTCGAGGACTCGAATCAAGATGGACATGAGAAACTTTACCAACTGTCCTAAAGCTTAAGCACTCAGAGGTTGGAGCAATGCAGCAAAATGCAAGCACGCATACACACATCATATTGGCTCCAAACGTCTGGACATTGAACATCCACAACTACAATAATCTTATTACAAAGTATATGCTCACGGATTCAAGCCCCCACCTTTTTATTAGTTGGCATATAGCCATTAAACCCACAAGAGGCCTGCAATCTGCCAGGGCCCCCGATCTAATTAAACCCACAAGAGACAACTAAATGTACACAGTTATGAACCCTTCAACGCATTTGACATGGAGAAAAACGGCTTGAACGTCAAAATTAGTCCAATTATCGACACCATGTTTATCATCAGGAATTGCAAATCCTTTACCCAGATGTGTATAAGAGACAGGAGCAGCGACAGCGGCGTCTGTGCCGGAGTGGAGTGGCGCGCTGTGAGATGACGAGGAAGTGGTGAGGCCGCCCCCGCCGGGCTTCGAGATCTGCCACCACCGGCCACGGATCCACAACTTGCAACGCGGCGGCAGCCAGCCACAAGCACAGCAACCTCGGCCATATGGCGCGGCTTGACGGGATGGCCGTGTGTCGTGGCGTCGATTTTGGAGGGAGCGCGCGCGAGCAGGGAGGGGCGGCGGCGTGCGGGGAGGAGAGAGCACAGGAGGCGCGGCTTGACGTGGATGGCCTTGTGGCGCGGCGGCAGCCGGGGCCCTCGCCGCGGCAGGCCGAGGCAACGGCGATTTTCTTTTTTTTATACTTGGGTGGCGGCAATTTGGGAGGCGAGCAGGGAGGGACGGCGGCGTGAGGAGAGAGCACAGGAGAGAGAGGATGAGTGAGAGAGTTCGAGTTGCGGCAGGGGTTTTTCGAAAAACTGACTAGGGAGGTTTTGATAAGAACTACAATTTTCTCAAATTTTCTCTTCTTTGAGTGAAAATAAATTTTAGACCAGGGGTTTGTATGCAACATATTAGAACGCGTTTACTGTATGAACCGGACGATGTGGACTGCGGGTTGATTATGAGAAAGTACAAGGACTTTTTTGCAAAACAGCCGACGCACGATGGTTCGACACGTGTCCCATTTCTTGCGTTAGTTGCGGGGAGAGGGCAAAACGGGGTGGTATTTAATCAAGCTGATTTGATTAACTGAAATAAATGGGTAAGTCCTAATTAATTCAACAATGTTGCCTGCCAATAGAAGTATAGCACCGGTTAAATCCTAGAATAAATTTATAAAAATACGAACACTCACACTGAGTCGAGGACTCGAATCAAGATGGACATGAGAAACTTTACCAACTGTCCTAAAGCTTAAGCACTCAGAGGTTGGAGCAATGCAGCAAAATGCAAGCACGCATACACACATCATATTGGCTCCAAACGTCTGGACATTGAACATCCACAACTACAATAATCTTATTACAAAGTATATGCTCACGGATTCAAGCCCCCACCTTTTTATTAGTTGGCATATAGCCATTAAACCCACAAGAGGCCTGCAATCTGCCAGTCTCCCCGATCAACCCACAAGAGACAACTAAATGTACACAGTTATGAACCCTTCAACGCATTTGACATGGAGAAAAACGGCTTGAACGTCAAAATTAGTCCAATTATCGACACCATGTTTATCATCAGGAACAGCATATGATCGCCTGGATTTTCGACAAGTCATCAAATAAGAATGCACTCAGTAATTTGTTGAGTTTTAGCTGCCTTTCATCCTACAGGTAACAATATCCATCGCAAGTAGCTATGTCTGTGCATATTATATTTATACCTGGTAAGAACAGTCCAGTCATGTGCTTCTGAGACCATGAAAACCTGCAAACATTAAGAAAAGAAGCTCACTACTTGGGAAAAGAAAACCAGTATTTTTTTGTCGAGAACCCCCAAAAAAAAGCAGTGCTTACAAAATTCCAGCTGTCATTGGAGCGACAGCTTTGAACATTGACGCTAGAGTCACAGAGATACCATTCGCAACACCTCTCTGTTCTTGTGTCTGCATATATGTTTCATAGCATAAGTTAGAATAAAGAAAAATGAAGAGTAAAAGTATTGAAACAAATGAGCCTATCAGAAAGGATTGGTGCTTACCACTGCGGTGTTTTGCAGAATGTTGCACGCAATATTAATCGTGGCCTGTTTTGTTCAATTATACATCGGAATTTGTTCAATTGTTTAAAATTGGCATATATTTTATATGGATAAAAGAAGCTGACTCACATAGAAAACATTCTTCAAAAGAGAAGCTATGTTGATTAATACTTTGAGTTCCAGTCCTTGTAGGTTTGCCATGAAGGGATATGTCGGGAGGAGAAGTATAGACAAGGCCTACAAATCAGACACCCATTCGAAGATGGTACTTGAAAGGATAAATGCAACTGAAGAATCATCTTAATAAAAATACGGATTTTCTTTCGTACACCTATTTTTAGAATTTGTCATGCACAACCCCATATTTTTCATAGAAAAGAAATCAAATCACTATTCTCCCCCCACCTAATGTTCAAATCTACACATGACGACCATCAGTTTTGGTTTTTTTTAGGTTGATACATATTATTGTTTGTGCACCTAATATTAAACTACTTTGTCTCATATTCTTGGTTTTTGTTTTACAATTGGTGTACTGAAGTAAATCTCAAAATGATGTATTTCTCACATACCACAGCGGGACGTAATGGCCTTATTGGCCCGCAATATTTGGCAATGACAGGATAAACAGCAAGTTGATATAGCAGAAGACCACACCCTACAAGAATTAAATGAATTTGTTTTGTATGGTAAATAATTCGATGGCAATGTTACTGGAAGTGGTACAGACAATTGCTATTTATTTGTTCCTTTAATTCATTTTACAGGTTCCTTTAACTTGGAAAATTATCACATACCTGAGATGGCTAGCACAGTACCAACATCCTGGGATGTTAAGTTCAGACCCCGGAATTTTCTGCTGCTCACTGCCCAGAGTGAAAACGTCTGAAGATGATATTTAGAGAACATATTATGATTCTCGATGCATTTGCAGCTTAGCTGCTATTTCAAGGGTCACAATGATATTACTAGCATCCACTAGTATTCAATTGCTATTAAAGAAATTACTGTGGAGATCACTTAACTTTTTTTGATTCGAAAACAGAGAACAAAAGAAGAGGTTACCTCAACATAAGCTGTGTCATGGAGGGCAAAGACACTGTAGAACAGTACTGCTGACATGAATTGCCAGTTCTTTATGACTTTGTTTGTAGATTTGTCACTATATTCTTCAGCTTTTCCAACTTCTAAGGTCAAGTCACTAAATTGTTCCTCCACTTCGTCTATTGTTTCTACTTTTACATCATTGTGAAAGTGCAGTGTTTCCTGGGAAAAGGGGATACGACGTACTAAACGGAGGCATATAAACCTGATATATTTAATGAAATTGGAACGGGTGTAGAAATGTGGATTTTCAAGGGAAAAAATAATAACGGAGATGATGTGGCATACCGGAAGCCAAATGCAAGCAATGCATGATCCTGCTGCTAGCATCGATATGACAAAGGATGGGAGGAAGTACGGAAACCTGAAAGTAAATGCAAGTTCCAAAAGACTATCCTATGCTCAAAAAGATACAAAACTAATACTCCCTCCGTTTCAAATTATAGTTGTTTAACTTTTTTTTACCAGAAGTTTGACCGCACATGCTATTCAGAAAATTTGTGTAAATATAGTCAAATTTTAGACATTTTTAAAGATTTTTATTAATAAAGCAATCCACCACAAAAAATACGATAATTTGGATAAAATTTTAAATAATAAGAGCGGTTAAACTTAGAGTAAATAAAGATAAACAAACCATAATTTGAAACAGAGGGAGTATAATAGAATTAGTATGTGAAGTAAATTACCTCCCAAATATTGACTCTCTGGATAAAAGATTTGGGTACTTTTCTGCAGGCTAATGGAAGATACGGGGATAGATAATGTTATTCCTTTATTTATTTTTTCAATGGATTGCTTTGTTTGGATATTTTAAGTGCAATTATCCTCACCTGTGCAAGAAACCCTCCAATAGCTGGTCCAACAACAAGAGCTATCGCTTCTGATGATGTAACCTAGACATCATGTTAGACCTCATTTAGCTATAAGTAAACATATAAGCACTATTGTATTAATACAGTAGGAAGATTTGTCGATTAAGATTATATTTTAAAATGAAAAAGATAATAGGGATTGCTCTTACAAGAGAGAGTCCTAGAGCTTGGTGCTCTTTCCTGCATACTTCTGTCGCATAGGCCTGGAAAACACACATATATGCATCGATGAGCACCTGATGCGTAGTGTCATTCACTAACTAGGGCAAGCAATCAAGACAATATTATGTTACCTTGATTGGTACTAGTATACCACAGAGCAATCCAAGCAACCCCCGAGTTACAATTGCCATCCAGTAACTTGTGCTAAGGCCAAAGAGTGTGTTGAACACAATCCTGAAAATTCAGAAGCAGGTTTACTTCAGCCCATTTTGTGGTGGAGTACTAAACTACCGAGTACGATCCCACAATAATGCAGTTGAAAATGCTCCCTACATCGATAGGATGCTGATCACAATGCAGGGCTTCCTTCCATACTTGTCAGCAAATATGCCCCATGGCACAGAACCGAAAGTTCTGCCAAGGAAATAAGTTGCACCTGAAAAAGAAAATTACAGTCCTCAGTGATAATAGTGACGGCTAAGCTTGTGATGAGGAGTATTACTACCATCTGGAATACGAGAGTAAATGTTATCTACTCATTATTTGGTGA
The DNA here is from genome assembly GCA_900205405.1 of Echinochloa crus-galli. Taxonomy (NCBI): domain Eukaryota; kingdom Viridiplantae; phylum Streptophyta; class Magnoliopsida; order Poales; family Poaceae; genus Echinochloa; species Echinochloa crus-galli. The sequence goes on from OAMR01001145.1 coordinate 142,478, forward strand.
CAATGCGCCTAGCACCTCATTGATAAGAGTATGAAAATATTTAAAACAAGATGTGAAATATCAACCATGAGAGGATACTACTCACCAACGAATCCAGCATAGAACCCGATGTCTTGCTCTTTCTTTGCGATTTTCAAGTCCCTTATCTGTGTATTTGCAAGAACGGTAAACAGTTAAGGATCCACAGTGAGTTGCATGCCTTTTTTTTGTATGTCAAGATAAGGGATTCTAAACATGTGTACATACCATGAAGTAAAGATAAGGGAACAATGAATGGATCGGCAGATCTGGAATGGCAAAAAAATGAGGGGTTATTCACACAGATGAAACTAATTTGATGATTGAATGTAAAAATAGAAAAAAATAAGCCTTAAATATTGCTTCAGACAGAATAGTGACAAAAAAATCATTGTAAATCTGTCATCGGTATGGTGCCTCTATCATCCCACAAAATTTTAACCTAAAACATCACTTGTATATTGAAAAACAAAAAGACAAATCTTGCGAAGGGGTAGATTGGACCGGTTGAGGGATTATATATTATGGGTTATTTGGACTTTGTCCATACGTCAGGGAAACAGTTTTGACTCTTTTCTTAATTTTTATCTAAGTTTCATATAGTAATGTAGTTGATAAAAAAGACCCATAGTATGCAAAAGATAAGAGAAAAGGAATAATAAATAGTATCTTTCCCCAATATTTTGAAAATATGAAAGTTGATTTCCCTATACCCGGGAAAAGGCATGGAAAAGATGATTTTGGATTATAGAGGTATAGATAAGTTCTAGATTTATGCGTGGACTATTTTAAGGCCATGATCTTTTGCGGATTTTCAGATTGTAGCTTGTTGTGTTACCGTGATGGTGTAGCCTGTAGGAATAAAATATGTTATGTACCGCACACCCAGGCTACAACAAATTTCAATAATATTTGCAAACAAAGCACGGGATTATCATATACTATCATATATATTATAAAATAAATATTTATCACACTAAAAAAATCTCACATGTAAATATCGCTCAAACATGATCTAACTATTGCGCATGTTCTGCCCGTTGTGAGAACGATGCCAGATATGTTCAACTAAATCATTCTTAAGTTGGGTATATGTCTCTCTTCCACATATTGCAGTATTTCGTTGTAGTACTTAAGAAAAACACAGGTCATTTCCTACACTAACTCATGAAAAACACATGTTATTTCCTACACTAACTCCTGGTGATTGATGCGACATAGGGGCTGATTGGTTGCTTGGCTTAGCCTCAGCCTGGCTAAGAGTTATGCATGGCTAGCCCAAGCCACGTTTAGACAATACAATAGCCCTATGATTGGTTGCTTGCATATGGCTAAGACTGCATTGCTTCGATCCTGTTTGGTTGGCTGCATTGCTGTAATACTATCACCTACTCTTTGGAAGGGTGAGTTTTAGCTTCTCACCTCCCTTCATCTTATCATCTTCTTCCTTGCGGTGCTTACCATTTAGCCACACCATATATACCGACACCTTCTGGATCCGCTAATCGGGGAGCCCCCGCGTCGCCTCCTCTCAGGCGGCTCGGGCGGCAGACCCAAGTCGCCGCCGCCGCCTCCCTCCACCTACTCCAACCGTCCTCGCCGCCGCCGGAGGGCATCACCGGAAGCCTGGTGGTCTCCGGGATGGTGGCGGCGGGGAGCTTCTCCAGCAGGTCGCGTGGCCCCGCGCGGATCTGGATCGCGACGGCGCTGCGGAGGAGGACGCGCATGTCGTCGGCGGCGGCCCGACGCTCAAGCGGCGACACGGTGTGGCTGATGATGGCGGGCCGGTCGGCGGCGGCCGGGTGCGCGGCCTAGCGGTGGCAACCGGCTCAGCACTGGGTCCAACGGCTAGGAGCGGGGGGGGGGGGGGGGGGGGTTGGGGTGGGTGCAGTGGGAGCACTTTAGCACCGGGTCGTGGCCATCGATCATGTGGAGGCGAAGCCCAGGGTTAGCACGCGGAAAAGCAAAAGGACACGGACTGTGCGGCAACGCGGTCATCGCTCCGGCTTGTGACCGCAAGGGAACGGAACGGAACGGGAGAAGAACCGGCTAAATTGATTTCAATGACTGGTGGACTCGTCGATAGTCAAAAATAAGTTTGTGTCGTGGTTGTCAAAACGAATAATTGATTTTAATGACTTGTGGGTCCATCGGTTGTTAAAAGTCTTGGATGTTTATTGTATATATTTATGCTTGGCGGCCAATTATTAAACTTTGTAACATTGTTACTTCAATTTACTTTCGAGCTACGTGCATATGGGTTCCTTGAAGCCGGGTGTTTGTAGTTAAATTAGTAGTACAAGGAAAACAGAAGACTGCGTTTGTAGGGTGGAGCGATCCCGCTTATTCTCGTTTCAGAGGCATGCAAACGAGACTACTGATTCTACTTCCTTTTGAACAAAAGGGTGTGTTTAGTTCTCACGAAAAGTTGATAGAAAAGTCACATCAGACACTGTTTGTATTATTCTACCATGATCTAACTAGGTTCAAAAGATTCTTCTCGTCATGTACATCAAAACTATGTATTTATTTTTTTTATTTACCCACATTTAGTGTTCCATGCATGCATTATTTGTTATATTTAATATTTTGATTTGATGTCGATGTGACTTTTTTGTTTGGAATTCCGGGGAGTAAACACACCCAAACAAGACAAATTTTGAGCCACTAGGTCCTGTGGATGGCTGACTGGGTCGCCTGCAAGGACGGCGACCTGTGGATGCATGCATGTGCCCTGGTTCCTGGATCCACTGATACATGCATATACACCTTGGTTAGGAGTTGGATCCTGTTCTCCGTCTCCTCCTTGGAGGATCGAAGAGTTTGCTATTCCAAGAGAAAGTGGGTCAAATAATAATTAAGCCTTTCAATTTACTAGGAGCTAGTATATTCTTATGTTAGGTCGTCCTTTCATATATATACTCTCTCCATCATATAATACAGGACATCTAAGGATTCAAATTTTATATCTAAATACAAGCCATTACATGTTCATTTAAATCATTGCTAATTTAATTCTTTCTTGGAGTTCGTACAATTAGTAGTTGATTGGACAATCGATCCTTTGTTATCCGTAACTGTCATTTCCACATTATAGTATAACCTAGAGATGTATGCGTCTTTTACGGGTCTTAGAGCATCTCTAAGAGCTCTTGTATAGCTCGTTGGCTAGTTTAAAGAAAGATAAAAGAGAGAAAAAATCACATCTAACACACAAACCAACTGGATGACTATCTTTTCATGCTAGCTATTTCCTCCATTTCGCTAGCTATTTTTGCCTAGCCAGGCCCGCTAGCCAGTTATAATTATAGAGAGGCCAATTTTGAAGAATCTATTGGTTTACCCCTCCTTTTATGAATCTTTTTATTTTTTAGCTAGCCTCTTAATCTTTAAAATTAGATAGGATTATTGCTACTCTCTTGTAGATGCTCTTACTAGTTTGTGCTCAAAACTATAGGTGACTTGTATTTCAGAACGGAGGGAGAATGACATCCAATTCTAAAAAAAAACATGGTGATGACATCCATTGTTAATTAGCAGCTAACGGAAGTTAGACGTTGGTGCATATAGGGTCCGTTCCTCAGCCGCGCCTGGAACTGGAACATCCAATTGACACGCAAGTTCTCGTTCGAACGAGAAGAAGATGGTGGATCGAGCTAGAAAACCAGGGAGAGTCAGATATGTACTCACTGTTGATGAGGCAGACGATCCAGATGTAGAAGAAACTGAGGTAGGGGATGCCGGTCTTGGTGTTTTTGGCTTTGTCCAGGCGGCACCCGGGGCATCCCTCGTGCCCTGGCTCCGCCCCCAGCTGCGGTACCGCAGCTAAGCCGTCCTCGCCGCCAGCCATTTCTATATAGCCTAGCCTCCTCTTCCTCTTCCTCCTCTTTTGCCTACTCGCATGTAAAACAAAAGAAACCAATGGCAGCTAGCTTAATTTGTGGCGTCGCACCACTCGCACAACCTACTCCGTACTCGTCAGCTGCAAACCTGCGGGTGAACAATCCTTTCTTTATAGGTGCGGTTTGGATGGCCGCCGTTGGGACTGGGTCTGGGGTAGAACAGGATCCGATTTGTATGGGGTCAGATCTGGATATCACATTTTACCATATTTATTTTGAATACAAATATAGATTCGAATATTCTCGACAAAACGGATAGCTCAAATTTTAAATATTTTATTGTTTTATGTGATAGCAATTAACAAATATAGGTTTGCTTTATCAATAGTTTTGGAAAATACTATCATTATAAAATATATAATTAGAGATTAAATATAATACATGTAGAAAAAATCACTTGTTAAAAATATTTTGTTATAAAATTAAATAAATCATATAACAATATTCTACATTAATAAATTGTGTAAAATAAAGTATTTGTAGGTAATTTACATAGATAATATATTGGTTTGAAAGTAAATCAAAATAATATGTTTATAGGTTGGTTCAAAGATGTGTTTATTTTTTTATGAATATGGATAATATCGGCATCCACATCCATATTTATTTCAAATATGGATACGAATTCGATCACGTAAAATGGATTCGGCTATATCTATTTTAGTTATAATATTTAAAATGAACATGGATATGGTATCTATATTTATGTTTATTAGATACGAATACCGGATAATTCAGATAAATATTTTTCCGTTTTTTCCCGTTTTGATCCTTACACACATTGCTGCTCTAAATAGCTAACACGCTACTATTTAAAACATTATTAGTAGATAGTGGTAGACTTGGCAAGAGGATAAGACCATTATAGCCTTACTATCTTGTGAATAAGCCAGGTTAAGTTATTCGGAAATCAAAACACACTACTACATGAACCCTTATTCGTATCAGCCTATATGTGCCAGCACAAAGTGCACTGGTAGTAGGTTAAGTGTGTTGGCATCGGTATATTCAGCGGATGTATAGTACGCCACCATGTATGCTAAGTAAACAATGTGCGCGTATTTTAGCCGTTCTAATTTCTAACCGACTAATATAAAGCGGTATTTTAGCCGGAGCGGAATTGGATCGACGTCTGTGTTTTACTATGTCAGTGTAATTTTTGACTGATTAGATCATTGGATAGTCAGCAGACGTGAGAATTTATACTTTGAAGCGCTCGCTAGTCTGTCGTAACTCTGATGCTAGAGTGGTGTGAAATATCCAAAGAACCGGGTGATACTCCGCGCGATGCTGCGGAAATTTTTTAAACAAATTTTTAAGGTGCAATATGAAAGTAGAAACATCAAAGTGATTTCATGATAACATTTTTTTGTTAACAACATTATACATAAAAGCATGATAATTTTATTTAGAGAGAAACATTCTAAATTATTGATCCTATATTTTTCTCTACTACGAGAATTTTATAGCATGCTACTCACAAAAAGACATGATATTAACCATATATAGAAAATCGGTTGAAGACATAAATGTACGATCTAGTGGATGGTTACATGTCGTATAGTGGATGATGACGTGGAATGTTTGCATGTTGAGACAAATCAACTATGACCTGTTAGTGAGTACTAATTATATAGGTTATATAGATATAGATACAAAGTAGAAGCGCTTCGTCTACCATGGCCAGCATCGCAGTCAATAGTGCGTGACAGCACCCATGTATCGTACGTCAATTCCCATCTCACTCTAGCCAAATTAACCTTCTCGCGATTAGCTTGTACTTTCTCGCCAAATATCTGGTCTAGTTCTCACGCACGCTCCTACCCGTCTTGGAATGTTCTCGCGTGAATCATGAGCTTCTTTGGGTCTCATATTGGGCTAGGCCGAGTGGCATGTGGGCTCAGGATGCAAGCGGGGCGGGGCGGCGCGTCCGCACAGCCGCAACGTCCGGCGCGGGCGTACGTGGCTGCCCGCATGCCGCCACTTGCTTTTTGCGGACGATGCGGCAGCCCGCCTCTGCCTGCTCTCCGTTGGGCTGCCAAAAATCAGCGCGGAACATGTCTTAGGTAGGAATCAGCTTGCTGCTTGTATCTCAAATTAACAGAGTACAAAACGTGATCCATCCAAGAGGCTTCAAGATGTTAATCGTTCTAGAGGTTTAGCAACCAATATAAGTACCATGATCACATTGGTTTACACCATAAACAGCTCCAAACCAAATACACCAAAGCACCACTTGCTCTTTCACACTTTCAGCAAAGCACCAAAATAGAAAAGCATACACGACAGTGGAGAACAAGTACTGCTTCTAAGACAAACGGAGACACTGAATCAATCAAACCGCTACCAGATCTTCCCAGCCTTGGAATTGGAGAAAAAGAAGTGTTGGGACTGTCCATGATAAATAGCTTCATCCTCACCTGATGGAAAAACATTCATTAGCAGAGCTTCAGATACACAAAGAAATGCAACTTCAGAGCTAAAATGCATAATAAAACTAAACTTGTTAGTTATTATCAAACAACATTACACTTGACTGCAAAAGAACTAGCAGAATAAATGGCACCAATGGAACTTTGGGGAAGTGGAGAACGAGTGCTGCTTCTAAATTTTGGGAAGTGCAGTACGCCTAGGAAACTGTGAGTTCCGAGGAAAATGGCATGCAATTGTTCAGTAGCACCTAAGCATGGTATAATTTTATCTGTTTTGTTACTGAACTTATCAGTTTTGGCGGTGAACTGGTGATGGCGTTCATAGTGCGTTGAAACTTGAAACAGAGCACTAGTGATCACGAATCATGGTACATGCTTGAGTAACAAAGCCACAATAAGATGCAGAAGCTTGCCAGAATCAAAAAGTCCATGGTATACTATAATAGCCTTGAATCTTCATATTAGAGCTAAAGCTAATTCTATAGGAGTGGTATGCATATGAGAGTGTTCAGACAACTAAAAAAACACATGGTCACAGATTATCTAGTCTTTGCAGCAGGAAAGGCATCATGTACTAACAAGGTAACAGGAAATGCAGAATTTTTCAGAATAATAATAATAATCAGAGAAACCAGAACCAGAGTACCAAAAAGTGCAGAATGTTGAAACAACAACCAGAGTACAGAGTGTAAACATTCAGCAACATACAACCAAACAGATATTCTAAATGGCATCAATTGAACTCTAAAACTCAATACTCAAGAGAAACTCAGTACTCTGAACTAGCAGAAGTAACACATTCAGCTATTTTGGAGTGAATATTTACCTCAGATTTCATCGTCCTCGTCACCAACTATACTGGATAGCTATTTCATCAAGTGTAATAGAGTCTGAAATCAATGAAATGGATTACACATGCAGTTAAAAAAAAATAAAACACAAAAACACATTAGAACGAATTAGACAGTAAACATACCATTCCCTCTAATCCAATCTTGGAGACAGACCAATGCTTCTACTGTCTCACTGGTCAATCTACTTCTATAATCACCAATAATTCTCACCCCACTAGAAAAAGCTGATTCAGACACATTACTAGAATCCATCTGATTAAGCATTTGATCCATCCTTGCTTTTCCCTCGCAATGACGCAAATGCCTAAGACAGGTACTTGTCCCAACATCACGTGCTACTTTGATTCTTTTGTGACAATGCATGCACTCAGCTTTAGCTACAGTATCACCATCATATATAGCATCAAAATCTTTCCATATTTCTGATGTGAGTCTGCGCCTTTTACAAAATTTCTCTAATTATGGACATTTTAGGACATAATCAATACAATAAACTAGTAATGCCATGAAAAAACAGCAAGCAGTTTCCATACAAGCAAACAATATTTCAAGAACTGGTATTGCACAAAAGAAGCTACAAGATTCCCTACATGCTAACAGTTTTATTTTTCATCCAAGCATGTAAAAATAGCATCACAGATGACATTACTTACTTGGAAGCATCATAGATGGGGATGCGGATGGGGAAGGGGATCTCATCCTTGGTGACAACAGGATTCTCACCCCCGGTGATGTTACAGACAATGATATGATTGGCGATTTTAAACGTTGTGATTCTGGTAATCACTGATTATTAATTCTACAAATATAGGAAATAAATTACCAGGGAGTGGGTGCCTGCTGTTGTATTGGCTGGAGTAGGAGTGGCAACATCACGGGAAGAGGCCACAACCTATGCAATACAATTCAAAAAAATTAGAACAAAATGCTTGTATATTAACAATCCAAAAAATTGAAGTACTGAAATTACTGCTTCGTTCTAGAATTATAGGGAGGTGGAATAAATTACATGGGAGGGGGTGGCTGTCGTTGTTATGGCTGGAGTAGGAGTGGCAGTAGCATGAGAGGAACCCACAACCTATGCAGTACAAGATAAGATTGAATCAACAAACAAAGCACCAGACACATATGAACTAAAAGGGAAAAATATGATAAAATTGTCATGAAGATCAAATCCATTCAACAAGGTATGCTATTCAATTATACTATTCAACAACCAAATCACCAAGCAAAGCTATTCAGGCCACTATGGAGATCAAATCCATTCAGCACAATCACCAAGCAAAGCTGTAACTAAAACCCAACAACCTGCATAAACGATATCGATTCGACCTGTTTTTCGTGAGGAGGAGCCCGTTCTCGTTTATCTTGCAGGCGCCGCTTTCTCTTATGTCGTTGACGCCCTCGCTCCACTTGTCCAGCAAGGGTCACCTTCCCGAGCTTCTTCGCCCCTGCATCCTAAATTCAATCCTTCTTATGAGAGAATAGAAAAATAATAGAAATCACAAATTCAACAGGGTGAATCATCAAGACTACGAAGGAATAACAAAGATCTTACACTTGGCGCACATCATTGCCAATGCCCCCGCCACTGATTCCTTGCTGTTCTTGCCGGCATATCAGAGAGGGGAGAGGAGGCAAGTTGATGGCAGGGAGGGTAGTTGAGCTGCCGGCGAACGATGGAGACGGCGCTGCACAAGACGGTGAGGCCATAGGCGCCACCCCGGAGGGCGCGCAGCGCGGGGAGGCGGCCGTGCGCATGGAGGTGACGCCGAGTTGAAGGAGCTCGGCTGTGCGTACCAGGCTGCTGCAGGGAAGTCCTCCACGCGCACGTAGGGAGATGGGGCAGCGCGTCTGTCGCCGGCGTTGCCGTCGCCGGAGCACGGGGGTGCGCCGTCCTTCCCCTTTCTTCCCGATCCCCGCCGTGAGATCCCGATCCGGGCTTGCCCAACAGGTTTGCGGCAAAACCCGCCCTGCTTGCAACCTGAATGTGGGCCCCAGGATGATCATTCTTGGCCCCCATGGGTTTGCCTGGTCATCATCTAGTGTGGGCTTGTCCTTGGTTTTGGGTCTTATCCCTTTATGACACATTTTGGCCTAATTCCTGCAAAATAATACACTCTCTAAAAAGCAACATATTACTGAATGTTGCCCAATTATTAGGTATGATCAATAGTATTGACATCATTTACATGTTAATATTGAAGATAAACATGGTAAAAATGTGTCATTAAAGAGCGTCAACGTTGCCTAATTTTGTTATATGGTTTATTTAAGCTTCTTGGATGCTTGAGTTTTCATTTAATTTTAGTATGTTATGGTGGTTGGGACGTACCAAGTGGTACCTCCCTAAATTAATTCCATTGAGTTAATTTTAATCCCTCAAGGGTGGTATGGCTATTTGTCCAACCCAACACCCCCTCCCCCACCCCCGGCTCGCGCCCAAGTACAGACGAACCCCAAACCACACGCATTGCCCCTAGCCGCTTGCGCCTCCTCCGTGGCCTAGCCCCCGCCGGCTACGCCGCTGCCAACTCAATATACTCGTCCTCGCACTCATTGTCAATTGCCCTACACTCGCCAGCCGCCGCCAGAGGACAACGGCCCACTTCACTACTCATAGCCTATACATGGTGGTGCCCTAGTTGGCGCAGCCATGCTCCCGCCACCACCCACTCTGCCTGTTGTGTTCCATAATCCATACTTCCCCAAAGGATCCCATTATGACCTCGCCGCTGCCTTGGCGGCCTCTTGCACCAGATTCGTCAACTGCTACCTGTGTTTGGTCATCTAGACACAGTCCACAACCCGCAGGTTGGACTCCGCCTTCTGCTCATTTTTTGTTTCTTTTTATGTCGGTGTTCATCAAATGACAACTTGCGCAAGATAGTACTCGATAATAGGAGCTAAGTGATCTATTTGGATAACACTTTCTCAAGTGACAAAATGTGTGAATTTGTTACGTGGATATCTAATTTGTGTAACGCTCTTGATGATGTAGGAGTACTTGTTGGAGATGGTAGATCTTGAGTCTTTGATGGAGTACAATCAAATTGTTAGGAGGACGTTCGCAAGTGAAGATGAAGGATTTTAGTTTTACAATGCACACGGTTTGATAAAGGATTCAGTGTGAGGAAGGGCTATGTTCAGTGGAATGCTGGCCACAATTACGTGATCCTTATGAAGTTACATTGCAATCGTGAAGGTTTCTGTGAAGAGAAGCACATAAACATGGAGAATAAGCAGCACAGGCCACGAGATATAACTCGTGTTGGATGCCTTGTGAAATTTGTGATTGCATGAGATAAGAACACAAAGCAGTGGTTTCTGAAGGATTTCATCGACGAACACAGCCATCCTATGGTTCCAAGAGACCTTAGTTGCCTATTGCATTCACATCAAAGAATTAGCAATGAGCAGAAAGTTGATGTTCTCGAGATGGAGATTAGTGGGATCCGTAAACACTAGATATTTGAAATTCAGGAAATGCAGTACGATGGTATGATAAAGTTGGCTACACACAACGGACTTGTATAACTTCTTCCATCATCATAAGTAGGAGACAATTATTGCTGGTGATGCTCAAACAGTCATCAGACACCTTAGAGAGCGTGAACGTAGAGACGATATTTTTTTGTGGAGTATGAATGATGAGCAAGCACATCTGGTGGACTGTTCTATTGTGTTACTTAGTGTCTTCTTGATTATGCAGCATTCAGTAAAGTCGTTGTATTTGATAGCACCTACAAAACAAATCGGTACAACCTGCCCCTGGTTCCCTTTGTTAGGGTGAATCATCATTGGCGCACTATTGTTTTTGGCTGCGCAATAATTTCTCATGAGAATTCATCCGCATATGAATGGCTGTAGAGAACATTTTCTAAAGCTAATATTCACGATGACAAAGTGAAGGAAGCGTTCAGGGTCTTTATGTATGACTATTGCTCCATAGAAGAGATTGAGAGGAAATGTCGGACATTCCTTGCAAAGAGTGAGGTTATCACAGACTCTTGGCTTTGTCAGATGTATTAGGTGAGGAAACATGGTGTGTTGTGTATCTTGCGGGTAAGTGCTATTTAGGATTGAGGAACAACCAACGGAGTGAGAGCATCAATGCTAGGCTCCAGATGCAACTCGATGGTAAAATGAAACTGTTGGAAATGGTAGAGCACCATGAGACCTGCCTTTCAAGGGTGCACAAAAATGAGGCGGGTGATGACATCAAGGCCTTGCAATCTGATCCATTCACAGCTCCAGATGCTTCAATTCTTGAGATACATGCGAAGAAAAGGTTCACACCTGATGTTCTTAAGTTGGTGCAGTTAAGCATACAAGCTGCAAGCAAATGCCATCTAATTGAGATCCTAGATGGCGATGATACCGAAGAGTATATTGTTGGCCGGAAGGAAAAAAGGAGGCATCATGATCTATGTGAAATGTGAATTTAATGTAGAGGGCAATTTGAAGGTAATTTATTGTTCTTGTCGTAAGTTGCAATCAGTTGGAACCCCCTGCTCACACATCTACTTTGTATTGGGCTATCAGGGAGAACACAAACTTTCAGACTGCTGTGTTTCTGATAGGCGGACAATGGGGGCGAAGATTGCATTCCAGCAATAAGGAAGAGCACCATGTACGAGTATTCCACAACCCCACTGAGGTACCGTGAACTACACAATATCAGTCGCGCTGCATCCTTAGCAGCATCTTGTTCAACTGAAGGATATGAGTGGCTCAAAGGTGCCCTTGTTCGGGAAGCTGCTATTATCGTGCCAAATGTAGGAGCGAATGAAGGTAGGATGTATGGACCGGTGCTGCCACAAACCCTGGTGGCTGATTGCGAAGACATCAGAAATGTCTTGGATCCCATGCATGTGCCTGGCATAGGGGCTGTTGGCGGTCGTTACGGCACGATTTCAACCACCAATTTCCGGGAATAACTGAGGTCACATGAGTCATTTCATACATTTAGGTTTATATTCTAATAATGTTCCACGAGTTTTGGTGAGTATATGGTGTGCAGGTACACAATTGAGCAAACATGGACTAAGGGGAGTAAAAGTGGCCAGTTCGGCCAAACCACTTGGATCAGCTGATCCACCCCCATTAGCCCATTCATATATGACACACCACCACATGGGAAAACACACTCAGAGGACGCACGGATCGCTGACATCGTCAATCCGGAGCAAAGAAACACAAACCAACCTTTCCTGGCCAGTGGGAAGCAACCCAGGACATCCACAACACATATTCGGTGCATCAGAAGGCTTCCAGGCATTGGGCCCAGTTCCCCCAAAGGACCTAGTTTGGCCGAACTTGGGAATCGCCTCAAAAACCGCCTCCCAGAGCTAATCCAGACGTTCGGCCAAACCTATCCAGTTCGCCCGAACTGGCCGGGGCACCCCCCTCGGTGCCTTGGCCGGTGCTCTACCTCAACCGTCTCTCCCACCTATAAATAGTAGTGTTCTCCTCACTTGTAACACACACCACTTGGAAGCAAGTCTCCAATTTCTCTTTTAAGATGTAGAGGTAGGCTAGTCTAGCTGGGAGTTAGAGTCAGGGTCGAGCTTCGCTCGGGGTTCCAGAGTCATCTTCTGGAGTTCTGGTAAAGCTCTTGTATCTTCTCCTTTTCTTTATGCAAGACTCTAAGTACTCAATATATTATCTTCCGCATTCTCTTGAGTTATTTGTTATGCATTTATATCGCGATTAAGTGTAGAGTGTCTAGCCTTGGTTATAGCTATTATAGTCTGGCTCTCTAGAAGTTCTCCCTATTTCTATATCTTAGTTGGTTCCTCGTCCTTCGTGGAGTGGATGAGTACAATTGTATACTTGTTGCTCTGCAGGGTTGCTTGCTCTTTCTAGGAGAGTAAGTAGCTATTGTCTAGTGTAGGTGTGGTGCCTAGACTAGACAGTAACCTCGGTTTACATCCGAGTCTACGGAGGTGGTAGCCGTTAGGTGGTGACAGCCCTATACGGCCTACGTAGTCCACCACGTCCGGCTTGGACAGTAGGAGCCTCCTGCGGTTATCGACAACACGCTTTCTCCCCCTTTGCTTTTTGCGTGTTGTAGGTTCCACTTCCCGATGCTAAGATAATAGAACTAGGAAAAGAACCATAGATGCCTTTCTTTATGCTAGCCATAACCTTTGCTAGAGATGACTCGAAGTCATCGGAGATATATAGGAATCCTTTCCTGTCTCGTTGTCCTCCCACTAGCTAGACCGCTCTTCTATCATATCCTTTACCCCCCGCCTTGTTAGTAGTTACATCCTTGTTAATAGTCAATACTCTTTATCCAATGCTTCCATGAGGAAATAAATACGATACTTTGGCATCCTCCCGGGTGAAATGCTACATCGGTATCCGTGCGCTTGCGGATTTATATCTGTGTCGTAGGAATACCAATGAACACTCCTTGCACCATTACTAGGATTGACAATCCTGATAGTGGACCATAAGAAGTGTGAACAGGGGCTCCAAAGAAAAATCTAAAGTCAACTCCCAGTAAAAAAAATCTAAGAGTAAATGTACCTTTTGTAAGGTTGAGAGTCACAATCGGCGAACATGCTACATGAGACAAGACGTATTTATCAGTTCATCAAAACTGACAACATGCCATTTGTGAGCCATGAGTAGTTATGACTAATATTCCTATTCATTTGGAGGAAACAAAGCTCCCTAAAGATGTGCTTGATGACTGATTTGTTGGCAAGGTGGTGCATCATACAATTTTCAGTCAATTTTTCCTCTTCTTCGCTAAGAAACTCCTCTTTACGATGATTTATTCTTTCTTTCTCTGCTTGAACAGAAGAGGGCTAATAAAAGAGTTGTGATATCATTGGAGTTCTAATAAAAGAGTTGGTTCAATGGTAGCAATGAATATCAGTGGAGCTGGGTTTCATTGTTCATAACTCTCCTTTAGTTAGCACATTTATTATACTCATTTTACCATGGGTGTATCTCTAGACAATTTCATGGTACATAAAATCCCCATGAATTCTTGAATTGTTTGTGTAACATATGATGCTTTGAAATGTGCAAATAGATCTGAGACCTTGAAAGCATTTCACATGAGATGGAGTTTATTTGTTCCTCTCTTATCGCACCCACCGGTCCGAATGGTGGGACAACATTACCGATTAGGTTGCCATTAGGTAAGATTCAATTGGAACTATGATGTCAATGCACTAGTTGGACCCGTGAGCAACCTAACAGTCTTGCACAACGGATTGACATTACGATCCGGTGATCACCTTATGGCATTGGTGATCACTGAATATGATCACGGTTGTAACATCCCATATTTTTATACGGAATGTTATTGTGCAATTTTGTGGAATTTCAAAAACTTTTTTGTGAATCGTTTATTAAATAGAATACTATAAGACTGTCTTCATGATTACCGTCCTAAATTCCTAGATTAACCAAACAATAAATGAAAATTAAGGTGTATTTTTGCCTTAGTGTGATTTTGTGTTTTATTTGGTTTTCTTGGAGTTATATTGTTTGAGCATTTGAATTTGAACCTAGTTCAAAATTCAAATTCAAAGTTTAACTAAAAAGCCAAATTAACCAAAACCCCTAACTCTACTTTGCCCTCATCTAACAAACTAACCTAACCTAGCCCGCTAACCTAACTAATCCCGACTGAGCACCCCAGCCGACCCACTCCCCCCATCGGCCTAACACCACACCCCGTCCCCGTTTCCCTCTCTCCTACTCATTAATGTGTGGAGCCCACACGCCAGCTTTTGATTCCACCTCACGTCGCTCATGCCGCCTTGTCCTCCCCTTCCCTATGTGAACCGACCGTCGAGCCGTAGAGAGTCACAGCCGTCGCAAACCCCATGTGTCTTCGGCCTTCGAGACGTGATCCTCTTGTACAGGGACCCTTCGCCGCTTCCTTTCCCCTCGTAGGAAGTCCCATGTCGTCGCTCTGCCATCCCAGGTCATCATGGCGCCGCCGCGCACCGGGACTACCCTGTACGCGCGAGCGCCATGGTCAAGGCGCGGGCAAGCTGAAGGCTTGCCGTGCGCATGCGCATACCCAAGCGCCAGCAAGGCCGAGCCTTGTGTCCGAACCCATCCGCCGCCGGTAACCAGCCCAAGCCTCGCCTTGTCCAGGGGTACTCTATATTTGCGTGCTCATCGTGCTCTTGCCACTGTGGACCAAGCCAAACCCTCGCCAGAGCCTTTCCGAGCTCACCATAGTCCCCCAACGCCGTCCAAGTCGAACCTTTCCCTTTCTCTGCCCAAAGCCCGTGCCTTTTTCCTCCGCTGCTCGGCCAAACCCCGCTGCGTCGCCGCGGAAGTGACCAATGTCACCCCCGGTCAAACGCGCGTCGTGGAGGCCACCCAGTGGACCTCACCTTGCATGCGTGTGAGGAAAAAAGGGTGTTTGGAACCATCTTGGCATGCATGTGAAAAACTGGAGTTGGAGGATTTCAAAACCCTTTTCTTGAAACAAGCGTACCTTAACCGAATCCTCGGATTGGGGTCTTGGAATGTACACTTGGGTACTTCCTGCGGAGTGCCTATTGCAGGCACAATTTGGTTTTATTGTGTTGATGAGGAGTTGGCAGTGATAACTGCAATGGGTGCGACTGGCGGTTTACTGCAGGGGACACGCATTTCGAGAGAAGAGCTTGTTTCGACAGTTTGAGGACCGGGTCGAACTACCTATTCCACGAGACTATGAAAATGTGCACACCGTGTGTCCATTATGAGGGTAGGCCCATTCCAAGCCTAGCAAGTGTGGTGCCAAGCCTATGGGAGGATATAGTGTATCAGTTTAAGGGGGACTAGTTTAGCCCCCGACTGGCCCCTAGGGAGTGCTTCAAAGTTTTGGGGCGAGCTACTGCGGGAGGACGCGCCCCAAGCCTCGGTCATGAATACTCCCTGCGGAGTGTACGCTCTGATTAGTGTTTTTTGTGACTAAAACTTCTACCTCCCCCTTTTAATTTAGGATCTGGCATGATCAATGAGATGGGAGGGGTGGGAGCTCTCTTATTCACATATTTATATCATTAACCTAGTTCCACAGATGGTTTGCCTACCTATCCTTTGAAGGAATACAAGTCTGAAATAAGATGAAAACACGACGAACACGCAACAAAACATACACAGAAAATCATCCGCTGCAACCAACTTACAAGCAGGGCCCATATATCAGAGCAAATGGGCATCCCACGCAACCAGCACCCTGTTGGCACTTATAACGATCCAATATCAGGATTGTGAATCCCGGTACTGGAGTAAGGAGGGTTTCAGTGGTTTTCCTTATGGCTAGTAAAATATATGAATATACTGCAAGCACATAGAATCAACGATGTAGCACTTCACCATGGAGTAATCCGAGGTATCATAATTTATATTTCCACAGGGAAACTTTGGCAAGAATACTAGTAAACAGATATTCGAGACTATCAGAGAAGGGTACACAACTATCAAGGTAGAGGATAATGGTATTTGATAGGAGTGATTATACCGTGACACACAACTCAAGGGTGGCTCATATAGGAAAGAGAAGAATTAGCTAGTTCTGAGGACAACGATAAGAGGAAGAGGATTCCTGGGTACTTTGCCTATCTGGGTTACTCGAGAATAGAGATATAAGAGGTGAGAGATCAGCACTAAGAGTTCAAGGTTAACTCTAATACCTTAGCTTCGAGACAACAGGGCCACTGACACGCATAAAGGGATGAGAAGGGGTGCCACCAACTCGGAACTTGGGGATCCTACGAGCCGAGCCAGGCGTCAAAGGCCTCAGGGCTGTCACCACCTTTGACTACCCCTCCGTGCCAGCTCAGGAATAATCTAAGGTCACCACCTAGTCTAGGTACTGCACCTACACTAGACAACAACTACTCACTCCTCTAGCAGAAGCAAGCAATCCCATTAATATCCTAGTGACAGTTCACCACAAGTATTGAGCAGAAACGAAGAACCCACTAAGGCAAAGATGTAAACAAGAACTGGAAGGACTAATATCACAACTGACTATAGTCTAAACACGAAATACTTGGAACTAGAATAAAGTAGAAGCTGGATATAAATAACTGAGACAAGATGGCAAAGATAACTATATTGATAACTTAAAGTCTTATAGAAAGTAAAGGAAAAGATACAAGAGCTAATACCAGAGCTTTTGAAGACGACTCCAGAACCTCCGAGGCACAGCTCGACTCAACTCTAACTTCCAACTAAACTATCCTAACTCTACTAGAACTAAGTGAATATGAGTTCCTTTGCTTCAGTGTGTGTTACAAGTGAAGTGGACGTCTCTATTTATAGTGGTACATGGCGGTTGAGCTTGGGTAACTGCCAAGGAAGCCAGGGGATGGTTCCCCCTGATTCGGCCAAAGATCCTGGTTCGACCGAACTCCCTGGTTCGGCCGAACCAGTGGATCCACCGCCCTTGGCCTCCAAGGACTGAGGTTGCTGCCTGGGTCTGTTCCTGGTGTGGGGGCGGTTCGGCCGAAGGCTAGAGTTTGGCCGAATTGAGCTTGGCCCATCGCCGGCCTCCCCTGCACCGCCTCTGGTCTTGGACCCCCTTGGGCTGGCTTCTGGTAGTGTACTTCATGCTATGTTGGCCCAGGGATGAGGTGGCGGTCGCCCACATGTCATGCATCATCATCGCTTAGTCATCGTTGACGCGGACAACTCCCGGTTGAGCTTCGTGTCATGTACGACCAAGGGAGGTAACCAGACGAATCGTGTTGTTTAGCCAAATCAGTCAATTCCGAACCCTATAGCACGTATTTGTCGTTAATGTACCTGCATAAGTGAAACACACCAAAACTTGTGGAACTTTATTAGAAATAAATCTAAGTGCATGGAATGTCACATATATCCTCTTTTATTCTCGAGTATTGGCGCCATGGTCAAGGCGCGGGCAAGCTGAAGGCTTGCCGTGCGCATGCGCATACCCAAGCGCCAGCAAGGCCGAGCCTTGTGTCCGAACCCATCCGCCGCCGGTAACCAGCCCAAGCCTCGCCTTGTCCAGGGGTACTCTATATTTGCGTGCTCATCGTGCTCTTGCCACTGTGGACCAAGCCAAACCCTCGCCAGAGCCTTTCCGAGCTCACCATAGTCCCCCAACGCCGTCCAAGTCGAACCTTTCCCTTTCTCTGCCCAAAGCCCGTGCCTTTTTCCTCCGCTGCTCGGCCAAACCCCGCTGCGTCGCCGCGGAAGTGACCAATGTCACCCCCGGTCAAACGCGCGTCGTGGAGGCCACCCAGTGGACCTCACCTTGCATGCGTGTGAGGAAAAAAGGGTGTTTGGAACCATCTTGGCATGCATGTGAAAAACTGGAGTTGGAGGATTTCAAAACCCTTTTCTTGAAACAAGCGTACCTTAACCGAATCCTCGGATTGGGGTCTTGGAATGTACACTTGGGTACTTCCTGCGGAGTGCCTATTGCAGGCACAATTTGGTTTTATTGTGTTGATGAGGAGTTGGCAGTGATAACTGCAATGGGTGCGACTGGCGGTTTACTGCAGGGGACACGCATTTCGAGAGAAGAGCTTGTTTCGACAGTTTGAGGACCGGGTCGAACTACCTATTCCACGAGACTATGAAAATGACGATATTTTTTTTGTGGAGTATGAATGATGAGCAAGCACATCTGGTGGACTGTTCTATTGTGTTACTTAGTGTCTTCTTGATTATGCAGCATTCAGTAAAGTCGTTGTATTTGATAGCACCTACAAAACAAATCGGTACAACCTGCCCCTGGTTCCCTTTGTTAGGGTGAATCATCATTGGCGCACTATTGTTTTTGGCTGCGCAATAATTTCTCATGAGAATTCATCCGCATATGAATGGCTGTAGAGAACATTTTCTAAAGCTAATATTCACGATGACAAAGTGAAGGAAGCGTTCAGGGTCTTTATGTATGACTATTGCTCCATAGAAGAGATTGAGAGGAAATGTCGGACATTCCTTGCAAAGAGTGAGGTTATCACAGACTCTTGGCTTTGTCAGATGTATTAGGTGAGGAAACATGGTGTGTTGTGTATCTTGCGGGTAAGTGCTATTTAGGATTGAGGAACAACCAACGGAGTGAGAGCATCAATGCTAGGCTCCAGATGCAACTCGATGGTAAAATGAAACTGTTGGAAATGGTAGAGCACCATGAGACCTGCCTTTCAAGGGTGCACAAAAATGAGGCGGGTGATGACATCAAGGCCTTGCAATCTGATCCATTCACAGCTCCAGATGCTTCAATTCTTGAGATACATGCGAAGAAAAGGTTCACACCTGATGTTCTTAAGTTGGTGCAGTTAAGCATACAAGCTGCAAGCAAATGCCATCTAATTGAGATCCTAGATGGCGATGATACCGAAGAGTATATTGTTGGCCGGAAGGAAAAAAGGAGGCATCATGATCTATGTGAAATGTGAATTTAATGTAGAGGGCAATTTGAAGGTAATTTATTGTTCTTGTCGTAAGTTGCAATCAGTTGGAACCCCCTGCTCACACATCTAC
>OAMR01001200.1:9290-41031 GCA_900205405.1 Echinochloa crus-galli
TAGAGGGGGTCAATTGCATTATTGTGGGTTTCTGCCTCAGGCTGGGACACGTGGCAGCACCCGAGCGTGCCAGGTCATCACTGCTGACGTCAGCATGACGTCATCAGTGGGGCCGGCTTTGCTGACGTCATCGTGGGCCCGGATGACGTCAGCGTTGACTTGGTCAACGTTGACCAGTCAACGGTCAATGGTCAGCGGGTCAGCGGGGTCAACTGGACCCACATGTCAGTCTCTGCTGGTCTATGACGCGTGGGGCCACGTTGTCAGCGGTTAAAGGAAAAAGAAAAGGGTTAAAGGATTTGCGGGCTGGAAACGGGCCGAAAGGGATATGGGCCAGGAGAGTTTAGGGAGTAAAACTGGACTTTGGCGAACACATTAGGCCCACGAAGGCTGGGGCTTCAACGCCGGCGCGGTGGACGTAGTTCACCGTGAGCCGTGAGATTGGCTGACGTGCACCGGGTTCATGGGATCGGATTGCGGCTCGGCTGATCTTCCGTGGCAGATCCAGGGGCGACGGGCGTGGAGGAGAACAAAGAAGGGAGGAAGAAGAACAGAGCTCGTGGGTCCCGCTCGGCTGTGAGGGAAGAGAGGGAAAGAAGGGAGCGGTGCTCGGCTGGGCCTTAGCTGGGCCGAAAGGCTGGCGAGCTGGATTGGTTTGCGAAAAGTTTAGGGAGGTTCGGTGAACTTCGCGGATCAGAATAGGCCCAAGAAGAGTTAGCTGGGTTTGAAGGGTTTAGGAATTAGTTGTTAATGATTTGAATTCAAATTTAAGATTTGAATTCAAATCCAAACAAAGAGGCAAAAAGCCCAAATAAAAACCAACTCACATCTAATTTATTCCTTAGCACTTCAAATTGATTTTAATTTAAATTTAAAGTGCCTAAGAATAAAGGGAGCACATTGAAGACAATCTTATATGTTTGTTATCAAGCACATCAATTCACGAAAAATTTTGAAATTCACATTTTTGCATTCAACAACTCCTACGAAAATTACGGGATGTTACACCAGTGCTAGTTCCTTAGCCGCTATATCTCTAAACCCGAGTGACATAGATAGATAAAGTATCCAGGAGTCTTCTATCTCTTCTCGTTGTCCTCCCAGCTAGCTATTCCTTCTCTCCCTTACCTAAGCATCCCTTGAGCTGTGTGTGTCACGGTATATCCACTCCTATCCAATACCGTTACCCCCTGTCTTGTCTAGACATGTACCCTTCTCGGATAGTCTCGAATATCTGTTTGCTAGTATTCTTGCCAAAGCTTCCCTGCGGAAATATAAATTACGATACCTCGGGATACTCCCAGGTGAAGTGCTACAGCGGTGATTCTGTGCGCTTGCAAAATATTTCTATATTTTACTAAGCCATAAGGAAAACCACTGAACACTCCTTGCATCCAGTATCGAGATTCTCCAATTCTGATATTAGATCGTAAGAAGTGCCAACAACATGCATGTTTAATTTACAGAATTACTTTGCAGGGTGTGCATGGCGGTAGGTTGAGTCCCGATGAGAGCCTTCAAGTGATTCAGTATTATATTGACAAAGGATTCAGAGGTTTCATGTCAAGCCAGTTTCTTTTTTTTATCGCAATGTAACTATTTTATCAGACATATAGATCAGAACTTTGTTGTCAAATCTAGCAAAGCAATTGGCATCGGCAATTACGCTACTTATTTTAATTGGATGCAAGTTATTTAGTAACATTATAACATAAATTCACCTTCGGTACCACAATCAACGTAAGCTTACTTCGTCTGAAAAGTTTTTTTTTTCAAGCATTACTTACCGTAGTGCTCTTGATTTTACTGTGTCAGCGATCGAAAAGCTTTTGGAAGGATGTGAGACTAAATATGCTACCGGGGAGGATGTTCAATTGGTTTGTTTTACTAATCCAATCTTGCATTTTCCCTGATCAATCACATGGATATGTTCCTCAAAAGGAGCAGCATAGAAACTTTTGAAAAACTATATTTCAAAATTACTTATTTATTCCTTTCTCACCCAACTTGGGAAACATATATAGCTGTTATTGTCTTTATTGTATTTTTTTACAATGGGTGCATGGGCAGAACATGAAACCGGACGGTGTCCTGTTAGCCTCGGCGGCATCGAGAAACGTCCTGAGGCCATCCCGGAACGCCTGAGCGTGGGGGTCCCCGTACATCCATTGTCTATTCATCTGCATTATTAACAAATAATGCAGATGAATAGACAATGGATAGTCCTCTATCTCTTCTCGTTGTCCTCCCAGCTATCTATCTCTTCTCTCCCTTACCTGAGTATCCCTTGAGCTGTGTGTCCGGTATATCCACTCCTATCCAATACCGTTTATCCCCTGTCTTGTTTAGTCGTGTACCCTTCTCTGATAGTCTCGAATATCTGTTCAGTAGTATTCTTGCCAAAGCTTCCCTGCGGAAATATGAATTATGATACCTCGGGATACTCCCAGGTGAAGTGCTACAGTGGTGATTCTGTGCGCTTGCAGAATATTTCTATATTTTACTAAGCCATAAGGAAAACCACTGAAACACTCCTTACCCTAGTACCAGGATTCTTAATTCTGATATTGGATCGTAAGAAGTGCCAACAAGCAGATCCATCCAAGATTGTTTGGCCTGGTCCTTTGACTATTTGCACTTATCACACAAATCAAGCAAAGAATTTGTTATCTTAAAATTGGACTTTGACAAAGCTTTTGATAAGGTTGAGCATGAGGCCACGATCACGATTATGAGGGCAAAAGGATTTGGGGAGGTTTGGTTGCGATGGACGAGAGATATCTTCTCATCAGGGACATCTGCAGTTCTATTAAATAGTGTGCCAGGGAAAACTTTTCATTGTCCTAGAGGGGTCAGGCAAGGAGACCCTTTGTCTCCATTGCTTTTTGTCTTAGCAGTAGACTTTCTTCAGACATTGGTAAATCATGCAAGAACTCAAGGCATGTTGTCTTTGCCCATTCCCCTTCAATACACACTTGATTTCGCAACCTTGCAATATGCTGATGATACATTAATAGTTATGGAAGGGTGCTTGGATCAGTTGCAGAACTTGAAAGATATCCTGAACACATTTGCCCAAGTCAATGGGCTTAAGGTGATTTTTTCTAAATCAATGATGATTCCCATCAATGTGCATGAAGACAGGGCTCCTATCTTAGCAACCTCTTTTGGCTGTCAGCTGGGCTCACTTCCTTTCACATATTTGGGATTGCCTTTGGGCTTGTCTAAGCCAAATGTTGCAGACTTTTGGCCAATGGTTTCTAGGTGTGAAAAAAGATTGGGTCTTCTGTCTCCTCATTTATCCCAAGCAGGAAGGTTGGAATTAACAAATGCAGTTTTCTCAGCTCTGCCCACTTTTTATATGTGCACATTCAAGATTCACAAGACAGTGATAGAGCAAGTGGATAAATTTTGTAAACATTGCCTGTGGAGGGGTGCAGAGGAAAATGCCAAGAAGCCCCCGAAAACTGCTTGGGAATTAGTTTGTAAACCAAAGGAAGAAGAGGGTTTAGGTGTCATTAACCTCAAAACACAAAACGATGCCCTCCTTTTGAAACACCTTCATAAATTCTTCAATAAGCATGATCTGCCTTGGGTTAGTTTGATTTGGGAACAATACTATAGTGATGGCAGTCTCCCTGGCCATAGGAGAATTGGCTCATTTTGGTGGAGGGATGTGTTAAGTCTTCTTGATTCCTTCAAAGGTTTGGCCTCGGTCACTGTTGGGAATGTCTCAACATGTTCATTATGGTTTGATCTTTGGAATGGGCAGTTGCCAAGTTTACAGTGGCCTCAATTGCTTTCATTTTCTCAGCAGCGAAACATTTCAATATACAGTGCACTGCAAGTGACTGATCTCAACCAGCTTTTTCAATTGCCCATCTCTGTGCAAGCAAATGAGCAGTTGATGGATCTGTTTCAGAGGTTGGATGATATTTCAGATAATACAGACAATGATATTTGGAGTTATATGTGAGGTTCTCCATTTTTTTCTGCAGCCAAGGCTTACAGACAGTTAACTAGACACTCCCAGGTTCACCCTCTGTTCAAAAGAATTTGGAGATCATCCTGTCAACCCAAACACAAAGTTTTTTTCTGGCTTCTACTCTGGGACAGACTTAGTACGCGTGGCTTACTAAAAAGAAGAAATATGGTTCTCCCATCATACAATTGTGTTCTCTGCAATCAATCTACACAAGAAACCATAGAACATCTGTTTCTGTCATGTTCTTTCAGTCAGAGTTTTTAGACTTCCATTGGTATCTTTTTTGAAGGTTAAACTGTGGGGGAGTTCCCCACAGTGCTTCAGATTTTCATTAATAAAGAAAAAGAGAGCATACTTACATAGAGATTATATACAGCAAGGGAAGGTGAAGGACAAGAGTTACAAAGTTGAATCTAACCACTGAACAAGAAAAGTTTTCTATTCTTCTTTAAAGCGAATAAGTTGTAACAGTAACTGGTCTCTGAACCTTAAGGCCCAAAGCAAGACTGATGGCTGCAAACCATCAAAGATCACTGAATTTCTCATTTTCCATAGTTCCCACGCTGCAGTGAGGAAAATATCCATGAAGTGCTGATTTTGGGAGACTCCTTTTGCAACCTGTATTCTATGATGAATGTCAGAAATGTCTGGCCAAATTACTTGCAATCGATGCCAACATTCTTTAGAAAATCGACAGTTAAAGAAAAGATGATCTCTATCTTCATAGCTTGCTGCATCACACAGAACACAGGAGGTCCCTGCTCTTGTGTTATAGTTCTTCCTTCTCATAATATCCTTTGTGTTTAGCCTATCCATAATAAGCAGCCATCCAAAAAATTTGATCCGAGGAATACATTTGGTTTCCCAAATCCAGGAAAAAGTTGGCTGTGCTTGAAATCCTGAGAAGACAAAGCTGTAAAATCTCTTTGATGCATAATTAGCATTGCCCCATATATATGTCCACTGATCTGCTCTCTGAACATTATAAGGTCTGTCCACTAAGTATTGTTGCAGCTGCTGTAATTCCTGGAAAGCTTCTTGGGAAAGTGGCAGATAGAAGAGGGAGTCCAGATCAGGGGAGTTGACTATCTCCTTAACTGAGATCCCTTTTTCTTTAGCAAAGGAGAATAGCCTTGGAAAAGCATCAGCCAAAATCTGTCCACTCCAGATATCTTCCCAAAATAGAACAGATATGCCATCTCCTACTGTGCAGGTGGCCACACCCCTGAACATATTGCTGAGACGAAGCACATCTCTCCACCAAAATGATCCCATCTCCCTAGCACTATGTGGTACCTTGTGTTGATAGTAGGATGACCAGATCAGGTTGACCCATGGAATGTCCTGCCTATATTAGAATTTGTGTAGGTGTTTAAGAAGAAGGGCATCGTTCTGTAAACGCAAATTAATGACACCTAGACCCCCTTTTTCTTTAGGCAGCAGAACCATATTCCAGGCAGCCAAATTCCCTCCTTTTTTTCTATATCATTTCCCCTCCACAAACACTGCTTCCTGGCTCTGTTGATATTTTCTATGGCTCCTTTATGTAGTTTCAAGGTACACATAGCATATGAACAGCTTGAAGTAAGCACTGAGTTAACCAACTGCAGCTTCCCTGAATATGAGTGGAGAGAGGAGCAGGCTGTCAACCGACTTCCATTGGTATCAATATTCAGCAGCAACTCTCTTTCTGGGAGCAGTTTTTTTTTAGAATAGGGAAGCTTTATTGATCTTAGACAATTACATCGATGTCATACAATTATATAAGATCCAACCCGGCCTCTGCATAACTAAGATGCACACAGCCCATGAAAAAAATGAAATAAAAAATGAGAGCACCAAGACCTAGCAAACTACCACAAGCGCCTTCATCTTCATCCTCGTCACAAACCAAAGCAACTCTTGGACTTTGAAGTAGGCTCCCAAGACAATGCCTCCAACGAGGAAACGACACGCACACGTGCCGACATTGTAATAGCCCAACCAATTAAGACCAGATCAAATGTTTCACGAGGGAGTAATTCATCTTAATCCAAGCAATGCCTCCAACAAGGTCACTGACAGGCTCAACCAATCAAGGTCAGACCTAGGAATTTCTTCCTAGACCAGTGAATTAGTAGCAATTACACCACGACCAAGTCTCGTATTGCTTCCCCCTTCTTACCAGGCCAATGCTTCCATATAGACCAGCCTTGACCCACGATTACTTCAAATCCGGCAGACCATCTGAATTCGTAACCTGAGATACTATGCTGCAAAGTGGCCACTGGGTACCCGTGCATAATCCACCAGGAATAAATTACAGATGAAATCCGTCTTCGAGTAAGAGAATCCACGAACGAAGCCAAGGTGACTCATGTCTCCTGATCTATATGAAAAGTAAAGGTGAAAGTGAAGATGTCATCACCAGATGTAGTTGTAAAGTCCGGTACTATCCCTTCCAACACCAAGGCCGAAGGCGCATCTACCAGAGAGGAGTCACCATTGGAGGCCAAGCCGACGTCAAATCCAGAAGACGCCGTTGTCACTGGCCGTCGCCGCCACCTCCGCAATCTCCTCCCGGGGTCAGCCCTCGCTGGCTGCCCATGCGCCGCTCGCGGCCACGGCCTTCACACCGCACCGCGCCGGGCGCTGGGCCGCCTCCTCGCCGTCGCGCACTGCCCACGTCAGCCGCCGCCAGGCGCATCTGGCAAGGCACCTCGGAACCCATCAGCAAAAGGCAAGGTCCGAGCAGTTGTCTTCAGTCAAAGACCAGTTTGTTGTGCCCTGCTCCATGGAATTGCTGGTGTATGCATGCTGGGCAATATGGATGGTGAGGAATGACTGCATCTTTCGAGCTCTACATCCTAGTCTGCAGAATGGGAAAAGCCATGTCAAGAAAGAACTTGCTCTGGTTGTCCATCGAGCAAGATCGACTTTACCTCCATCTATTTCTTTATGGCTAGAAGCTTGGCTGTAATTTGTCTTATTTTCTTTGTTTCTTTCTTTGTCTCGTGAGAACTGCTGGGACTTTTACATGTTTATTTTTAATATATATAATCAGTAGGGGCAACCCTCCTGTTTCTTCAAAAAAAAAAGCAGTGCTACATACAGAAATACGAAGACCCTCTTGTTACACACTTCCCTTTTAATACAACAGAATCATCATTGAAACAACATTCCCTTTTATTTCTCTCTATCAATACAGTAGAATCAATATGTGTTCTCAAGTATTTACAGTAGATATAATACTAACTCATACCAAGGCTATAATGATAACGTGCTAGCTGGTGATAACACATCACTGAACTTTTCTCAAATTGCTTATGCAAAGCTCAAGAGTTACAGTTAACGATGGCTTTACTATTGCAAAAACAAAAAAAAAATCATGGTATCCTTCTTCTATCGTACAAAGCAGAGTAAGACTTCAAGCCTCTTTCTAGGTATCTCTTTTGATGATCAATATGGCAATCTTGATTGTCCAATCCTTTGCATCCTGAAAATAACATATTACCTGGATAGGTGAAAGAATTTATCCCAATATCAATGTGAAAAATTTGGAGCTAAAAGATGATAGCTTACCAGAAGGGCAGAAAGCATTTTATATTTTCAGGACATGAATTTACTACACTATTGTTCTAAGACCTCACCTTTAATAATCAATAAATTTTAATGTACCTATCTTAAGTCCTATTCATGTGGTGCACCATCAAATATCAAATATTCAGAGGAGAATTTAATCTACTTATCAAGGTAGCATTGATTACCTTACAGCCTAAAGTTCAGTGCTCAACAGATAATAGTTGATGTGGGCACTGTTATGTGAATCTGTAATACTATAATTGTCTGAAATAAAATTGAATTGCTAAATTGGAATCTGTTACACTGGCGGTTTTGTATCTTGGAAGTTTTGTTTCCTGTTGTCAGAAATTAACACAACTTCTTCGGTTAAAACGTCACTGATGCGTCAGGAAACTACCACGGTATTAATATTGCGTCAGTGTTTTCTCCATTGATCATTTATGCCTATTGATGGCTACCTTGATAAGAACTACCATAGAGAGCAAAGCTGCTCTCAGAAACAGGGTTGCAAACAGGCATCAAAATAGTAAAAGTGATAGAGCCTAACGCACGGGAGAGGCTGCACAAGTTGTAGTTGTGGACGATCGCTGGACGCGGCTTGAACGCACGGCGGCGAGGGGGCGGCGCCGTGCTGGTGCACGGCGATGAACGAGAGCGAGGGAGAAAGATTGCACCGAAGGGCACAAGAGCAACAAGATGTTGATCTTGACTACTCTTAATTAACAAACGTTTGGCTTATATAGCCTTACAACCCTGAATCCAATCTTAACCGATTACATAGCAAATCCTATCAACTAACAGACTCCCAACTAACTACGCTAACAAACTTGCCGGCCAATGCCAAATCTCCCACGATCCAACTGATCCAAGCAATGTCGCCATGCTCCCTTCTAGCCACGGCTTCTTCTGTTGCGGCGCTGATATGTAATTCCCATCATAACATCTCTCCCTCCCTTGGCAAACAGCTCGTGCTCGAGCTGAAAATCGGGATAAGCAAGCTTGAAGTCTTCCAATGGCTCCCATGTGGCGTTGGAGTCACCCAGGCCCGCCCAACTAACCTCCACATGCTACACTCCGCGGCGCAAGCTTGCACGGAGGACCTTCTCTGGAACAGTCAGGGCGCGGCCATGCTCCAAAGGAGGCAGTGCTGCCGGAGTCGTTGGCGGGTCACCGCGGAAAGGCTTGAGCGTGCCCACATGGAAGATGTCATGGATCTTGGCACCAGGTGGCAGTTGAAGACAGTAGGCCACCTGCCCAACTCGCTCCACAACTTGAAATGGCCACGCATAATGTGGACCAAGCTTACCCTTCGGCCGATCAGACAGGGACAATGCCGGCCGGTGAAGCAAACGAAGCCACACCCAGTCCCCAACGTTGAACTCCAAGTCCCGGTGGTTGGCGTCGTAGTACCACTTGGCGTACTGCTGGGCTTGAAGAAGACGATCACGCACCTCGGCCAGGAACACATCCTGCTCACTGTAGAGGTCTTCGACGACCGTCGTACGCACCGTTCCAAGAGTGTACGGGAGCGGCGTCAGTGGGTCACGGCCATACAAAACCTTGAATGGAGTGTCGCGTAGAGCTGAGTGACAATATAAGAGGTGTTGTAGCAATACTCTGCCTAGGGAAGCCACTCGAGCCAATCTCGTGGTCTGTCACCGGTGACACAGCGCAGATACATCGCAATTGTCTTGTTCACCACCTCGGACTGGCCGTCGGTCTGCGGGTGGAAGGCCATGCTCATGCGGAGCTTGACGCCGGCCATCTTGAACATGTCGCGCCACATATTGCTAGTAAACACCGGGTCGCGATCACTCACGATGGATGAGGGAAAGCCATGGAGACGCACAATCCCGTCGAAGAAAGCTCTGACAACCAAGAACGCCATGTAGGGGTGACCAAGCAGAATGAAATGGGCATACTTGGAAAGGCGATCGACCACAGTCAAGACGACGGACTTGCCGTGCACCTTCGGGAGGCCCTCCACAAAGTCCACGGCAATGTCTGACCAGATCTAGTATGACACTTCCAATGGCTGAAAAAGGCCAGCGACATGGAGCGTCTCTGTCTTGTTACGCTGGTATTCCGAGCAGGCTCGGACGAAGTCGCGCACCAGCTGCCG
This sequence comes from Echinochloa crus-galli, assembly GCA_900205405.1. Classification (NCBI taxonomy): domain Eukaryota; kingdom Viridiplantae; phylum Streptophyta; class Magnoliopsida; order Poales; family Poaceae; genus Echinochloa; species Echinochloa crus-galli. The sequence continues at coordinate 18,959 of OAMR01001200.1, forward strand.
ATCATGTGGAATATAAGAAGTCACGTTGCAGGCGCTGGAGGGTTTTCTGGATGCCTTCGTGCCCCGCGTGTGCTTGAGTTACAGCATAGTGGGCGCTAGAGGTGACTGCGCCTCCAGGAACACGCGTGTACCATGAAGAACCAGGCCATTAGCAATGCGCCATGGCTCCTCCCGCGCGCCTGTCTCAATCTAGTGGCGCACGCGGCACGTCTCTTTGTCCGTGCGGCCTTCCCGGCGAATATCCTTGAACAACTGGAATGTAGGACATGAGATCGCTGTCACCGCCGCGGGCTCACCATCGCGCCGTGAGAGCACGTCAGCGACGACGTTCAAGCGCCCCGGCCAGTACTCGATGGCGAAATCATAACCGAAAAGCTTGGAAATCCACTGATGCTGAGGAACCGTAGACCATCGCTGGTCCAACATGAACTTGAAACTGTAATTATCCGTGCGAATGATGAAGCGTCGACGCCACAAGTAAGGTCGCCAATGGCGCACGGCTTGAACCAACCCAACCAATTCCCTCTCGTATGCAGCTATCTTCAGATGTCGCGCCACAAAGGGCCTGCTGAAAAAGGCCAGTGGCCCGGCACCCTGATGCAAAACCGCACCAAATCCCGAGCCTGATGCATCACAATCCACCATGAACGCCTTGGTGAAGTTAGGTAGGTGCAGAACAGGAGCTGACAACAGGGCTTGCTTGAGGGTGGCGAACGCAGCCTCGGCGTCGTCAGACCAGGCGATGCCTTCCTTGGGTAAGAGCTTTGTAAGCGGCACGGCGATAACACCGAAGTTCTGGATGAACTTGCGGTAGTATCCCGCCAAGCCCAAGAACCCGCGCAAGGCACAGGCCGATCGCGGGGTCGGCCAAGATTGCACCGCTGCCACCTTCTCCTAGTCCATGGCTACTCCGGCCGCCGAGATCACGTGTCCCAGATAAGCCTAAGACTATGTGCCGAAGTCGCACTTGGAGCGCTTAACGAAGAGCTGGTTCTCACGCAGGGACTGGAGCACGGTCTTGAGGTGCTGCAAATGCTCCGACCACGAGGCACTATAGATCAAAATATCGTAAAAGAAAACAAGGACGAACTGACGGAGGTAGGGCTGTAGCACGGAGTTCATGAGGCTCTGGAACGTCGCAGGCGGGTTTGTCAGGCCAAAGGGCATCACCAAGAATTTGAAGTGGCCTTGGTGAGTGCGGAAGGCAGTCTTCGTGACGTCGTCGGGGTGCACACGGACCTGATGATAATCGGAGCGAAGATCGAGCTTGGTGAAGAAGCGCGCGCCTGGAGCTCGTCCACAACGGGAATTGGGTTCTTGTCCTTGACAGTGCGAGTGTTCAAGGAGCGTTAGTCCACACAGAAGCGCCATGTTCTGTCGTGTTTCTTCACCAACAGCACTGGCACCGAGAACGCCGATGTACTGCCCCAGATGATCCCTTGCTCGAGCATGGCGGCGCACTGTCATTCGAGCTCATCCTTCTGGAGCTGTGGATAGTTGTAAGGCCGCACCACCACAGGCGTTGTGTCAGGGAGAAGGTGGATCCGGTGATCACAGGCACGAGCCGGCGGCAGGTGCGTTGGCTCGGCGAACACATCCGCGAAGTCTTGTAGAAGCGATCCAACAGTAGCGGCGGCGATCCCTGGATGGCGTGCAATGCTGGTGACGCCGGCTCTGTGATGTCAAGCCGAGGGGAGCCGACGCCCTTCCAGAAGACCCTCGTGTCGCCGCACCAGAACGCCATATATAGATCATCACAATCCTAGAGAATCGGGCCTAGTGTTCGCAGATACTCCACGCCAAGCACCACATCATAGCCCCCGAGTGGAATGGCGTAAAAGCTGATGGAGAAGGTGGAGGGGAACGTCCCGGGCGCGGCCCGGGCAAGCCACCGAATCCCCATTGGCCACCGCGACGCTTAGGCCTGCTCGAGCGGGTATGTGCAGTCCGATCCGGCGTGCGACATCCCCATTGATGAAATTGTGCGTGGATCCGGAGTCCAGGCGAGCGAGGAGGCGCTGGTTGTTGATGACCACATGGGGTTGCATGGTTTGTTCTGTGCGGATTCCAGTCAGGGCATGGAGGGACACCGCCGGATCATCCTCAGAGTGTGCGTCAAGGCCTTCCTCCTCTTCATAATCACTGACCTCAATGTAAAACAGGCGTTGGCATTTATGGCCACGAACATACTGCTCATCACAGTTGTAGCACAACCCATGCTTACGACGTTCCATGAGCTCGGCCGGAGATAAGCGTCGAAAGGGCTTCAGTGGCACATTGGGTGTTGCTGGAGCAGGAGCCGCGACTGGCTGCGTCGGCTTAGATGGTGTCGGTGGCAGTGGTAGTGCCATCGGTCAGGGCGGCGGTCGGCTGAACCGTGGCTGAGGTGCTGGTTCCGGAAGTGGCGTGCGACGTTCATACGCACGCACAAACACCGTGGCCGCCTGCAGGTCCTGGGGGTCTTGGAGTTCGACATCGACGCGGATGCGATCCGACAGCCCAGCCGTGAACAAGTGGACTTGCTGCGTTGGCGCGAGGGGATCAGCATGGCACAGAAGCGCCAGAAACCTTTCTTGGTACTCGTCCATCGTAGTTTTGAACTAGAGGCGGGCGAGCTCGCCCAAGTGATTGCCCCAGAGAGGAGGTCCCAAGCGCTCTGAGTAGAGCTCCTTGAACCGTCCCCATGATGGCGTGCCTGCGTCGCGGGCGAGTGCATAATACCATGTGTGCGCAACATCGCGCAGATGGTACGTAGCTAGGCAAACTTTGCCTGTCTCCAATGTCTGTTGCGTGCAGAAGAATTGCTCACACTGGTGGAGCGATCCCAAGGGGTCCTCCTTGCCATCGAACATGGGGAACTCGAGGCTGTGGAAGCGGGGAATGCCAAAGCCGCCCAACTATGGCATGCCCATGTTCAGTGGTGGCGGCGCATGCGAAGGAGGCGGCACTGGAGCGGATGGAATCGGGGATGGGGACGGCGGAAAGTTGATCTGGTGGATGGGCAGCGGCTGAGAGGGCGCGGCCGTCGTCGTCACATCAGCGTCGACATGACCGGAGCCGCGGAAGAAGAGGACTCCGCTGCTTCAGTTGTTGTAGCCGGAAGGCCACCGAATCCTGGTAGCCCATACTGAGGCGTTGATGGGGGTGGCATCACATTGAGCGCCACCTTCTCCGGGATGTCAGGAGTGTGGACATGTTAGAGACTTCAGCCCGACATCTCCGATCTGCTGCTGCACCACCATCTTGATGTTGCCCAGGAGTTCGCCGAAGACCTTCTTCATGGCGTGCGTCAGCTCCGTGGTGACAGGGGCTGAGCCCTCAGATCCCGAATTGGAGCTCGGCATATCTGATACCAGGTTGATAGAGCCTAACGCACGGGAGAGGCTGCGCAAGTTATAGTTGTGGACGATCGCCGGACGTGGCTTGAACGCCCGGCGGCGGTGCCGTGCGCCACGGCGATGAACGAGAGCGAGGGAGAAAGGTTGCACGGAAGGACACAAGACCAACAGGATGTTGATCTTGCCTACTCTTATAAGTAACAAACGTTTGGCTTATATAGCCTTACAACCCTGAATCCAATCTTAACTCATTACATAGCAAATCTATCAACTAACAGACTCCCAACTAACTACGCTAACAAACATGCCGGCCAATGCCAAATCTCCCACGATGTTCTAGCCATGGCTTCTTCTGTTGCGGCGCTGATATGTAATTCCCGTCATAACAAAATGACTTACCAACACTAGCGAGAATGTACAGGACAGAATAGTAAACAGGAGTAGGCTGGAGCCCTGGTTTAGAACAAAAAAAATCAAAAAAGGCACAGAACTTGAGATGCATCCATGTTCCGAACATGGACAGAATTATATCTATATTCAAAAGGACAATGTTACCGATCTAAATATAGTTTGCATAGTTCTAAATAGTGCCCAACTAGCATGCAGAAACAGTGATCGTTTCGTCAAGGCAATTCGGTAAATATTATAAAGCATCTTTTCTCCAACTCACCACCAGTTTGCACAGTCATAAAAAAAACGTCACCACCAGTTATCTTAGCAACTAATTGTAGCAATGGTTTGTAATCAGTGTAGTTTTAATATTGCTTGAAAAGAGATAATTAAACAGCACCAGAAAATTTGCCCCCTTGAACATGAATGAATGTGTATACTCTTGATGATCCGATTTGCAAAACAAAATGTGACTGACACTACATACTAGAAAACCACACTAGCTTCACATCAGTAATTCAAAAAATCAGATGTCGTGAATGTAAATGTTGTCAAAATTTCAGGATTAAATGAACAGAATCATACTAACTATGGTACAATCCAATTATGAGCTCATAAACAAGGAGATCTAAAAAAAGAACCCCACAAGAGTACTAATTTTGAATAATTGCAACAAGCACCTTCCACTCCAGATTTTGGCGACAGATCGTCGATCAGTTAACAAATACATGCAACTGGCCAGAGGCAAATAGAAACCCTCTGATGTTTTTTTTTCTACAGTTGGCAGTGCAATCATTCATGATATATGGAGATCGATGTAGAGGGAGATCAATCAATGGTGATAGAGATCAATCGATGCAGAATAGCTACTGTTAGCTTGTTAGCGTGTGAACTGCAGAGACGATGCACCTACTGCGAGCTCGACTACGCTGAAGATGAGGAGCATCCAGAAGCAACCGGCGTAGAAACTTTAGACCAATTAAATACTATCCCAATTAAATATAAGTAGCCGGACCATAAGCAATCAATAATCACAAACCATAATTTATTTCATATTTGAGTTCATTTATCATATGAGGGTCCAGACCACTCCTCACCATGAGCATGGCCGATACATCAGTTTTATACTATACAGAGGTTATACACTTTTACTATAAGTCACGTAAAAGTTAAGAGAACTTTAAAACCCAACCATATTGTGCTGAATAGGAACTTATCACACTACATAGGGACTACATAGGGACGCTATCAAGACAGGGGAATAACGGTAATGATGAGAGTGAAAGACCGTTACACACAGCTCAAGGATAACTCAGATAGGAAAGAGGAGGAGTAGCTAGTTGAGAGGATAACGAGACGATAAAAGGATTCCTTTGTACTTTATCTATTCGGATCACTCGGGTAAAGGGATACAATAACTGAAGTACAACACTTAAAGGTCAAGCTTAGATATATTGCCTTAACATGGGGACAAGGCGCACACAACTCATAGAAACGGATGAGAAGAGGAGCTACTAACGACCTCTCAGGGCTCCTACAAGCCGAGATGAACGGGGTGGACTACATATAACGTATATGGCTGTCACCACCTAACGGCTACCACACGTATGTTGAATTGGACGCAAACCAAGGTTATTATCTCGTCTATGCGACATGTCTACACTAGTCAATAACTACTTACTCCACTAGCAAGCCTAGTACAAAAAACCAAACCGGTTCACCTGTTGGATTGGAAAAACCGTGAACCGGTGGCTGGACCGATCCGGTTCAATTAACAGATCGATCATGCTATTGGAACGGTGTGAACCGATGCGAACTGCCTGGTTTTGTGTCGAACCGGTGAACCGGTTTTTTCGTGAACCATTGATCAATTTGATGTTTGGATATTGATATCTAATTTCAAACAATAGACTATTATGATATAATTATGTTATACCATCTATTATGTTATATGTGATATCTTTCGGTAATAAAACTTGTATATTATTTATATAAATCATGTGCAATAAATATTATATTAATAAATAATGATCCACTGGTTGGACCGATGAACCAGTGAACCAGTTAGTCTGACCGGTTCGATCTCCGGTCTGACTTTTTGTACTTGGCTAGCAAGAGCAAGCAACCTTGTTAACATCCCAGTGACAATTCTCCAAAAGTATTGAGCATAATCAAGAAACCAGTTAAGCCAAAAACTTAAAGAAGAACCGGAAGAACTAGTGCAACAACCAACTATAGTCTAAACGCGAAATATTTGCAACTAGAGCAAAGTAGAAGCAAGAGAAATTTGACTCGAATATAATGATAAAGATGAAATATTGATAATTCAAAGTCTTACAAGAGGAAAAGTAAAAGATACAAGAGTGTTGATGCAAATAGTCGGTGATGATAATTTGGATAACAACACACGATTGAAGATTTTCTTCACTTCGATGACGAACCGGCAGTCTTGAAGTTCAGGGCGTGCCAGTTAATTTGACCTTTAATTGACAAGAAATAAATCATGTAAAATGTATAGATCGGCTATGATTCTCAACTATCTTTCTGCGAATCGGATCAGCTAGAATCAGCCGATGATGGTTTAAAGTCTAAATCCAAGCTCAGATTGGCAATGCGCTTAAAAGCTTTGGAGCCGATATGAAACCCGAATGCAGACTGGATAAATCGGTGATAAAAACTAAAACTTAACATAATTGAATAAATAAATCTATTAAGATCTACCCAATATCAATAACTTTGAACATGAAAGCAAAGCATAGCAAAATAACCTAAATCGTCTATACAGCAACGTTCGATAAATTGGTGTAATAATTAGATATAGATAAAAGCGATGTGCTCAAACGTACAATCTAACAATTACGATAACATTTAGGGGATCTAGATGAAACCACATCGATACGCCCAGTAGTTAAACTAGAGAGCACTAGGTAAAAAGCGGAACTTAGAAAACAGGCCGAAGATCAAGATGATGCAGCCATGCAAACTCGGAAGAACTCATTGAATCTACTTGAAAACTAGGGTTGAAAGTGAATGTGATGTGAGAATATGAAATTATTTGTTTGATTGGTGTGTACAAACTTTCTAAGTAGCCCTCAGGCAACTATTTATAGTTTAAACTACAGACTCCTTGTCGATTACGACTTCCAAACTTGACAGAAAAGAAATAACACTTTCCTGAAACAAAACTTTTCTAAAATAAATCGATCTCAGTGTGGCCCCACTGCCATGTGTGTTTACCGAATCTTTGCCTACCAATCGCATCAACTCCATCGGTTTTCGTCCACATCAGCTTCGACCTCATTGGCTCTGGTCATATCGGCTTTAGTCGACTTTATCGTCTTGACACGTTGACCGAATCGGCTCTGAGCATATTGGCTCCATCATTCAGATCTTCACCAGCCATTTCCTTAGGTTCGACGTCAAATGCCGGCTTCTATCAGCTAGGCTTGTTTGACCATATCTTTGACCACCGGTGCGAAAAATCGGTGTGAACACATGCCACCAGTTTTGGAATAAAATATCAGAAATGATCATCCTTTCCTTGTGCTCAGACCCAAACAATACCTATTTTCCAATGCCTGCGGCGGTTGTGCTTCATATCTTGCGCCAATATCACCTTGAAAATTGGGCCTTCCTTCCACTGAAGCCTATATAACCCTCAACGACGTTCCTTGCTTCTTCTACCTCCTTTGCTTCTGCCATTACCAAGCAGATCTCCAAGATCCAATCTGTTCGAACGCTACGAACCAAGAATTTCGACCAAAAGCAACTGCAGCAGACTTCTCCACCAGCATCATGGCCACCATTAAGCACATCCCATTGGACATGTGGTAGCCGTTAGATGGTGACAGCCCTATACGGCCTACGTAATCCACCACGTTAGTCTTGAATACAAGGAGCCTCCTGCGGTTGTTCACCAATCTCCTCATCCCTTTCTGAGTGTTGGGTGCTCCGCTTCCCGACGCTAAGATAATAGAAATAGGAAAGGACCATATATGCCATGCTCCATGCTATCCGTAATCTTTGCTGGAGATATCTCAATGTCATTGGAAGTATATAGGAGTTCTTTCCTGTCTCGTTGTTCTCCCACTAGCTAGATCGCTCATCTATCTATATCATTTATCCTGGATTTATCCTTGTGTGTGTCATTTGCATATCACTCCTATTATATGCTTTACCCCCGCCTTGTTAGCCGGTACTTTATTTAGTATTTACATCCTTGTTAATAGTCAATACTCTTTATCCAATGCTTCCCTATGAAAATAAATATGATACCTTAGAATACTCCCAGGTGAAATGCTACATTGCTATCTGTGCGCTTGCGGATTTATATCTATGTCGTAAGAATACCAATAAACACTGCTTGCACCATTACCGAGATTGGCAATCCTGATCACTGTAAGAAGTGTCAACACTTATGTGAAACAGACCTTCCCATCTAAGTGACCATTTTGCATATTTCTGATCTCTGGATCCGATCAGTGGAATCATTTTCCACACCAAGTCTCCTTGGGCAAACTCCGTGAACTTAACTTTCAGCTTGTCATACCACCTGACAACCCTAGCTTTATTTTCTTGGATGCTGATCAAAGCCCTTAACCGATGACCCATCAGATCCTCAAGATCGTCTTTCATTAAATTTGTATAATCATCGACTATCAGCTGATCTTGGATTGATATGCACCTCGATCCATATTTCACCTCCCAAGGCAACATGACATCATGCCCATACACAAGCTAATAAGGAGAGACTTTAGTGGCACCATGACAAGCCATCCGATAAGCCCATAAGGCTTCATCTAAAATCGTATGCCATCTTCTTGGATCTTCTTCAATCTTCCTCTTGATCAAATTTATGGCTCATTTATTGGAAGCTTCTGCTTGACCATTGGCTTGGTCATAATAAGGAGAAGAATTCAATAATTTAATACCCATACTGGTGGCAAATTCTTCAAACTCCCCGATGTAAACATTGTCCCGTGATCGGTGCTGATCGTCTGCGGAATGCTAAATCAATAAACATTAAGTTCTTTGACAAAGTCGATTATGTTAGTGGAAGTTACCGTCTTCAAGGGAACCGCTTCAACCCACTTAGTGAAATAATCTGTATCCACCAGGATGAACTTGTGGTTCTTACTAGACGGAGGATAAATTTGGCTGATCAAATCAATACCCCAACCTCTAAAGGGCCACGATTTTTTGATAAGATTTATAGCCGATGTTGGAGCTCGTTGAACGTTGCCAAATCTCTGACAATCCTGACAAACTTTGTAATATTCAAAGGAATCTTCGAGTATAGTTGGCCAGAAATATGGATTTCTCCTAATCATCCACTTCATCTTATAAGCCGATTGATGTGCACCGCATACACCAGCATGTATTTCGTCCATTAAGACTCACTACTACAGGACACGTCATCACAAACAGTTCCCAAGCCGCATCACAAACGGTTTTGGGAATCGTTTGTGATGTATCGTTTGTGATGCTCGCGGCATCACGAGCATCACAAAAGGTTCGAGACACAAACTGTTTGTGATGCCTGGAGCATCACAAACGGTTCGAGGCACAAACCATTTGTGATGCTCCAGGCATCACAAATGGTTAGGGACACAAGCCGTTTGTGATGCCTGGCACATCACAAATGGCTTGTGTCCCTAACCGTTTGTGATTTTCTTTTTTCTTTTTATATACAGCACGTATACAGCACATATACAGCCCATATACACATCACAATCACATATACAGCACATATACACATCACAGGCACATAGAGCTCAAGGATGTCACATATTCACATCACAAGCACAATTCAACAATATTTGACAAGTTTTGAACTTAAACCAAATTCGAAACTTACTACAAGTCATACGAATCTAAAGTTCTACGTATGCCATGTGTCTTACAGCTTCATTATGTTAAACTTGCCATCCTCGCTCACAATTTCATCCATAATGAACCCAGCTAGTTGTTCTTGGAGTGCCAGTACCTATCCTGCAAGCATAGCATCACCACCTAGTTCTTTTTCCTACACAAACGGCATTCGAATCAAAGGAATGCATTAGCATATGGTTTCAAAAATATGGTCAGAAAGCAAAAGTCATGATTACATTGCTAGATTAGTACGAACCATTTCTTCTAATGGGGTAAAGTCATCTCCGCTGTAGACGTGGATGTAGTGCATTGCATAGAACCCGCAAAGGCTGGTACCCGGTGGTTGTCTTTTAATCCACTTGGCATCCTCTACGGTGAACTTCTTCCAAAAAGGTCTATGCATCCCCGGATGTGTTTTACAGTACAATCCTAAGATGTTATACAACATTAAATATTAATTGAGATTCAGTTGATGAAATAAAACATAATACGACTTGATAGAATGAACCAACACAACATTAAATACTTACATGTCAAGCACTTCAAGCAGTGGTTGGATGAGTTCTCGAGGCCTTCTTAATGAGTCGAACACCCTTATATGGGCTGTAGAAAGTTGATTTCCAAGACAACAAAATGCATCCTGTAAACATTTCACACATGTTAGAAAATAGAAAAATGATTCATGTTATTGTATAGATGCATGTAACTAGGAACACACTTACGAGCAGTTGTACGGTAAAATGATGCGCTCTTTCTCTCTAAGCGCGCAGAAAGCAGTGTACAGATACCGTGTGTGTCAGGGTTATGCAAGGACTTTTCATTTACCGCGCACGGGTCCAAGAAGGCTACATCTTTGCATATCCCTCTTCGACTAAAAGTTTGGAGCTCCATCCTACAGAAGATCAAGTTATGAGAGTTTTTGTCGTCGCAAAAGAACGGAAGAGATTTAGTTACGATACTTACAAGCACCAAAGGAAGATGATGCTGACAACGAGGTAGTCTCGTTGGTACATCTCATATAGATGACGAAACTCAATCCACAATATGGTATGAGTGTTGTCCTCGTCGTGCTTGCCGAACAATTCGATTGGGTAACTGACCCCAAATTGTTCGGAATCCCCTTGAGCTTTGTACCATTGATTCAGTTGCCTCAACCTCGTTAGTAGACCAGGAACATCCTCTGGGAAAACCAGGTCGTTCCCCAACAGAAACGGGCATTTTGGTGGCGCGACTGGCAGATCTACTCGATCGGTGTCTTGTTGCAACATATTAAGTTCTTGTGTTGAGAGACCGGTTTCTTCAAGGAATTGCTTCCGAGCTGCTTCCTCCCTTCCCGCAGTGGATTGTTGTAGCACTTCCTTGCTTAAGGAACGTGTCGCCCTTTTGGACACGGTACGCTCGAAATCTGACTTGCGCTGTTTGTTATTCCCTGTCTGTTTTACCAATGCCATGTTGGTAAAATGAGCAATTGCAGATTGGGGTACCACTACATCCTCCTTATCAGGGAGCAGGGATGTTATGCTTCCACTCACCGGTTTTTTCTTCGACTTTCTCTGAGGCGGGCTTGAAGCGGCTTGTCGCCGCTTCTGCGTCTTAGGTGTCGTTGGGTCCTTAGGAGGCGGACTGGGTTCCCTAGTAGGCGGACTTGGTTCCCTACGAGGCGGACTTGGTTGCTTGGACGGTTCCTCATCATTGATGCCGCCGTCGTCATCTGAATCCGAATCAGAATCGCCAAAGGATATATAGCGTTTGCGCCACCCGACAATTCAACCAAGGTTATATCTCAACCGTACGGCGTCATCCTCCCCCGAAATTTCCAGCTCCACTATGGCGTACCGCTTTTTGACTAGTGCATCAAGTGTGACTCTTGCAAAGCCAACAGGGAATTCACGGCAATGCAACACCTCTCGTTCCTTAGTAGGCAGAGCTTGACCAATGGCCACCTTGGTCTTAATTAACCCACACATCGCATATAACTTGCAACTTCGGGGTTCCGTGATATCATCCACTGGAAATCTCAAGTTGGGATCTTCTACGATGGGATGGGGATGCACGTTACTCCCGCAGCTGCACCGATGCACCATTGGGCTAGGGAGAGCTGAGCCGCCATCTAATGCTACAACAGGCGGACGCTGGCTGAATGATTGTTGAAACTCTTCACGCAGCTTATCATGTAAAGCCTGCATTTCATCACGGACCTGTTGCAAAAGCCTCTCCTAGTCTGCCTGCATATAAGCTCTGCCCCGGGACCGACTTCTGTACGAGCCCGAATCTGCCTCAAAGCATTTGTCCCAGGGAACGAGTCCGGCACCTCGTGTGCGTCCGGGATGCTCTTTGTTTCCCAAGGCACGGGTAAGCGCATCATTCTCCCTTTCTGATTGAAAGGAAACTGAGGCAATATCTGAATGTGCTTGCTCGATCCGTTTGACCGCTTCTTCGGCGTGAGAATCCTTATGGATAAGCTTTCCATCAGGCCCGTATCTACACCCATGCCCTAGAACCCAAGTCACAGGCCTTTGCTCCCAATTTGCTGTCTGCAAATCAAGACCACTCCTTTCCAGCTCATCAGCCTCCTTCTCCCACTCGGGTATCTCCCTTACGTACCCACAAGAGCCTGTGGTATGTGGGTGTAAATTTTTCTTTGTGCTCTCAGTATTTCTGGCGCTAGCTTCTTTGGCTGCTTCAGTGAGCTTGTAATCCACAAATTCTCTCCAGAAAGGTTGCTGAATTGTGCATCGTGAGAAATCTGAAACAGTTCCTTGTAGGACATGGTCTTTGTATAGTGTATGCTTGTAATATTGAAACCAGCGAGCCATTACCTGCAAGGCTTTTTTCTACATTGTGTTCTCCGTACCGGCAGGGAAGGTGAACTTTTCTTTCAACTTGGTCCAGCATATCTCCTTGGTTTCATCCGGAACTGACCACTGTGGCTCTTTTTTATTCCTCCACCACCTCCATTTGATGGGAATATTCTCCCTTACTATTCTGCCGATGGACGTCTTGTAGGGAACCTGGGCCTCAATAGGATCTGTAGGCTCTCTGTCCACATTGACCTCGACGATTACAGTTCGGCCTTCCCGCAACTTGCTTGGCCCTCACTTGGTCTTTTGTTTGCTTGATAAGGTGGCTTCGTTGTCAACTGCTTGCTCCTCGCCGGTGGCGGCTTCGTTGTCAACTGCTAGCTCATCGCCGGCGGCGAGGTTGAGGAATTGGGTTGGGCTTCCATCTGCATTGTACTCGGCCCCTTGATTGTCCATGTTACCAGCATCGGCACCTTGATTGTCCACGTTATCGGTGTCGGGTTGGGCACGATGGGTCTTGATTCATGAGAAACGACCCATTGTAGCTTCACAAATAAATTATATAAAAAGATTTATTAAACTTAAATAAATAATATCTAAGCCTCTAGCCAAAGCATGGATGAAGATTCAAATTATTTTTAAAGTTATTGATTTAACATCCTATACAAGATTAAATACAAAACATATATCAAATAATTTCCTAAAATCACATCTACTCTACGAGAGGTACTACTTATCATAGCAGAAATAGTTCATAAATCATAACTCAATATGTACTCGTAAACATCATGTCAAATTTGCTACAAGCCTAAGCATACAAAAGGAACAACATATCCAAAGCCCATTGTCATATCTTGAGCATATTATGAACTACACCAAAAACAACTAAAACTCAGATTGATTTACCATTCCAAAACTACATGGAAAAACCCTATACAACCTCTTTAGAAAAGGTAGATCTCTTTACAAGGAATCCAACAGAATTGGGTTTGCATTTTTCTGATTTTTCTATGATTTCTAAGGATTTTTTGAAGTTTCTGCTAACCCTAAAGATTAATTTACAGACAGGCCCTCGGAACAAGTTTTAGAAATTACGCAAAGGCCCCTAAGTCACGAAAAACACCCTAAAATTAACTAAATCATTGCAATGAGGTCCTCCGGCGGCCATGGGCCTCGCCGGCGGCGATAGCCGGCCGGTCTTCGCCGGACTTGGAGAGGGGAAGGTGCTGGGTACTTACCTTCGCCGGCGTTGGGTCGGGGTCGGTCGGAGGCGGGCGACGGCGCAGGCAGGGCGCGCCGCGAGAGGACCCGGGGTCAGGCGGCGACGCGCGGGCAGGGGCAGGAGGACGCGCCGGGCAGGGTCGCCGCCGGGCAGGGCGCGCAGGAGGACGGGCGCCGGGGAGGACGGCCGGGCAGGGGTCGCCACCGCAGGCAGGGACGCGCGCCGTATAAACACCGGCCATCACAAACGGTCCGGAGGCCAAAACGGTTTGATGGCCGTCAAACCGTTTGTGATGGCCCGCCATCACAAACAGTTTTGGCCTCCAGAACCGTTTGTGATGGCCGGGGTCCCATATATATATGGGCCATATAATTCATTATAAATTCTATAAAATTCATAGAAAATTCCAATTAAATCATTGAAGTTCCATATAATTCATAGAAAATACATATGACTCATAGACACATTACAATTTCATAAATCACACATTAGTTTATTCTTGCAACATCACACCCATTATTATAGTCTTACATCATTGCACACATGATAATTAAGGATGCCCCATGTCTCATCGCAAGGTAGACAGAATGAAATGGGTCCCTAATGTCGACCCCTATAAATCTGTCCACATAGTCTAGTGCATATATTAATGCACTATCTTTTGCCTTATATCTTGCATCACATAATTCACCCTATATTGTCAACGGCGGGCCTTCAATTGGCGTCATCGTTACTAAAGATTGAAAACCACCTTCTACTCAGCTTGCGTACGGTGCCACGAATGAGTATCCCAAAGGCAGCATAAGCTGACGCAACAATTCTCCCAAACCATACTCTATGTGTAGGTGGCCAGAATACAGGGTGTCCTATATATACACGATACATATGTAGCAAGATATAAATACATATGTACCAAAAGGCATGATTTGCAATAAAAAAATCAAAGATATAGTAACTTACGAATTCCGATTCGTAAAGAGGCCACATCCTTTTTGGAACTTGTGTGACGTCTGGCTCACTGAGCTGAAGAGCCTTCATCTTCAAGAAACTATAGTCTAGAACACAATGGCTCGTATGAATTTCCAACTGTTCCAGTGCCTTTCTCACGGCATCGCGCGCAGCAACATATTCCTGCCCGAATGCACCAGATTGGACGTGAAAAATAACCGTATCACCAGGATTTGGGTCGCGCAAGGCACGCTCTTGGACTGCAAGAGAAACCACATACATCCCATTGTAGCGGCCGCTGTTATGTCTCACCACCAAAGGACGGGTGCCACTGATGTGATATATTACATTGTTGAACCATTGCATTACATTAATATCCTTTTTCACATATAAATTGAATATATTAACATTATGACATAATAATCAATATATCATTATAGCATTACAAGTATTAAATACAAGATATGGTACCAGAGGAAAGCGGTTGTTAGGCGCGACAGGATCGGCGTTGATGAGGCCGTACTGGTCGAATACCGGCCCAGCAAGGTGCGCTGGAGCTGGCGGGGGAAGGTCCGGTAGAATATCATGCGCAGAGTGTCCACCACGTCTAGCTCTTTGGCGTTCTCTCAGTATTATTTTCCTAATAAATTATCTATAGTGAATAAACAAATCCATAAATTAAAGGATGTCGATACAACAAGAACAACAAGTAACCATCCGATCGATGCGATTTAGCTACATGATCAGATGGTTACTGTTGTTCCTGTAGTATCGATATCTTTGGTGAAGCCACGTTATTTGTTCAGCCACCTTCATCTACGCACCTGGCTCTCCAACTTACAGGCCTACATAAATATCAAGAGAGCAAAATATGTAAACTATACCATTTACTTAAAACTACCAGCTCTAAAAACCTTAATCTACCAAAATATATATCATGAAGAATATGTCTACGTATTATACCTGCTGTTGCCGTGCGAGCCGGTCTTGCCTTGTAGGTATGGCCGCGCCGGCCTGTAAGTGGAGAGCCAGGTGTGGCTGAGTGATTATCAGAGAAAGCGAGAGCAACGAGAGCGAGAGGAAGAGAGCGACCAGAGTGCGAGAGAGTCGCCGGGAGAGGCCTGGTATTTATCGACGAGATGGAGACAGCACAGGGAACAGGTGGGCCCACATTAATTACGAGTTTTGGCATTTACACAAACGGTTCTCAGTGAAAGTTCCCATCACAAACGGTTTGCAAGTTGAACCGTTTGTGATGCTGACTTTCACAAACGGTTCCAGTTAAAAACCGTTTGTGATTTGCCCAGCAATAATTGCTACATGCACCCATCGATAGTTTTAATTTTTCTAAAAAATAATTCAAATAAATCATTCCATAAACCTTACAATTCATAGAAAATTCATATGACTCATTGAAAATTCATATGATTTATTGCAAAATCCATATAATTCATAGAAATTCCATATAATTCTTAGAAAATTCATATAATTCTTAGAAAATCCATATAACTCATATAAGATTCATACAACTCATAGAATATTCATATAATTAAGTACAAGACATGGATATAATATTACAAAAACAAAAGTAGTGCATAGAGACATGGATATAATATTATTCAATTGACAATGATTGCCTCATCGTGATCAAGCCGCACGTATGCCGGTTCATCGCCATCTTTTTCTTCAAATCAAACACAGGAAGGTCGACATCCGGGCCAAGCGGAGGCATGTCGTGGAAGCCGTTCCCTTCTTCCTCGGTTCTATCTTCAACACCGACGATCTTCCTTTTGCCCTGGAGGACGACGTGCTTTCCATGATGAGCGAGGTCCGTTGCGTAGAAGCCTTGCACTGCATCCTTAGCCCAAACAAATGGTTCGTCTCTGTACCCGATTTGAGATCGACGATAGTCATTCCGTACTTGTCCTCGAAGACCCCCTTGGGAAGTCTGACCCACTGGCACCGGAATAGAGGGATCTTCAATCGTGGCCCGTAATCTAGCTCCCATATCTCTTCAACGAAACCATAATATGACTGATTCCGTTGATTGTTGTCGTAAGCATCAATACGAATGCCGCTATTTTGGTTGACACTCTTTTCATCTTGCTTTCTCGTGTAGAATGTGTATGCATTTATGTCATATCCTTGGAACGTGGTCAATGTACTTGATGGTCCGATGACCAACAAATCGAGCTCACGACTCCCGGTTTCAGCACCACACAATTTTAATCTTAAGCAGTCAGCAAAGGTTTCTCTATGTCTTTTCTGGACCCAAGATTCTGACCGTCCACTGTTCTTGTCATGTAGTTCTTTCACGTGCATATCGATATATGGGGCAACTACGGACGCTTGTTGTAGAACAGTGTAATGTGCTTTCCTGAAAGCATCAATGTCTTTGACAAGTACCCGCCGCCGGCCGATCGTTCCTCTCCCACCTAGCCTTCCCTCATGACGTGATACAGAGACACCAACAGGTTGTAGATCCAAATAGTATGTGCAAAACTCAACCGCCTCCTTTGTCTCCCATCCAGCAGCCATGCAACCCTCCGGTCTGAATCTGTTTCTAACGTACTTCCGAAGAACACTCATTAACCTGAAAGGAAACATCTGATGTAGAAACATTGGTCCAAGGGCTTTTATCTGAGCGACCAAGTGAGTAAGAAGATGCAGCGACATATCAAAATATGTTTGTGGGAAATGCATCTCGAGCCTAGTTATAGCATGGATCAGGTTTTCTTGAAGCTTGTCTAGCGTGGTCGGATCTATGACCTTATGCGAGATTGCATTGAAGAAAGGGCACAACTTTATGAGAAGATCTCGGACCTTAGTTGGGAGCACACCCCTTAGAGCAACTGGAAGCAGCTGGGTCATGATAACATGACAGTCGTGGGCCTTCAAGCAGCTCATGTTGAATTTTTTCTCTTTTTTGTTCACCAGCCTTCTAATGTTGGAGGAGTATCCGGTTGGCACTTTAAGTTCATCAAAGAACTTGCAAATCTTCTTTTTCTCTTGGTCACCCAGTGTCCATGCAGCAACCGGAAATTTCTTCTTCCCATCAGGTTGTATAATAGGGTGTAGTTCTGGCCTGACACCCATCTCTTCTAAGTCCTATCGAGCTTCCAAGGAGTCTTTTCCTTTCCACTTGGCTGCCATTAACGTGCCGAGTGTGCTCTCAGCCACATTTTTAGTTAGGTGCATGCCATCCAATGCTTGGCGGACATTCAAGAATTTCCAATAAGGAAGTCTCTACAACAAAGAGTTCTTTTTCCATATGGAACCGGTTGGTGCGTGTACACTTCCTTTTCTATTTCCAAAAACCACTTCAACTTTGCTTTTGTTTAAGGAACCTACAATGCCCCATGTAAACCATCTTCTTGCTTTTGTTTAACCATCTAGCATCAGTGTCATCGACACAAACCACACAACCATTATAGCCCTTTGTAACCTGGCCTGATAGGCAACCAAGGCCGGGTACGTCAGTTATTGTTACGAACAACATTCCTTTCAATGTGAAGTGTTCTCGCTTGTATTCATCCCAAACCTTCACACCTTCATTCCACAACAAAAGCAGGACATCCACCAATGGCTCCAGATACACATCAATATCATTTCCAGGCTGCTTTGGCCCTTGGATCAACAAAGGCATCATAATGTAGATCCGCTTCATACACAACCAAGGGTGAAGATATGCAAAGAGAGACGGGCCAGGTGCTGTGTTTGCTGCTAACCATGTTAAAAGGATTCATCCCATCCGTACTCAAGCCGAACCTTACGTTCCTGATCTCCTTTGAGAATGTTTTCTTGAAATGATAATCAATAGCCCTCCACTGTGAACCATCTGTCGGATGCCTAAGCTTTCCATCTTTCAGACGCTCTTCTGCATGCCAACGCATAAGCTTTGCCGTCTTTGTGTTAGCAAATAGCCGCTTCAACCGAGGAATTACGGGGAAATACTAGACGACCTTGGCGGGTGGCCTTTTATTACTGTCACATGTCATACGTATAGCTGACTCGGACTTGTACCTCGAACTTTCGCACACTGGACATGCATCCAAATCCTTATAGTCACCACGATACAGGATGCAATCTTTTCGACATGCATGGATTTTCTGTACCTCCCATTGGACATATCATTTGCTTCGCCTCGTACGTATTCTTAGGCAACCCATTCGGGCTTGGAAGCATCTTCCCCATAAGATCCAACAAACTGTCAAAGCCTGTGTCTGATAGGCCATTAGATGACTTCAACTCTAGTAGCAAGAGGTCAGCTTCAAGCTTGGACATGTTGCAGCCATGGTACAAAGGAGTTTTGGCATCCTTCCTCATCTGCTCTAGCTTCTTCAAATTCTTCGCATCAAGGCATTCTGGCTCACCATCACGTATCATCTAGTCAATGCCATCCATCACATCATCATCTGCTAATGTCTCTGCAAAGTTATCCATGAATGATCCACGGTCGACATTTCCCGTATAATTTGGTTGTGTGGCTTCATTCCCACCACGTGTGGCCTCTTGGAACGTTTTCCGTAATTTCTCTACCACATTTGGTTGTGTGGCTTCATTCTCACCTTCCTCCCCATGCTTGTTCCAAACCCTGTAGTTTGCCATGAAACCCCTACACAACAAGTGGCGTCGGATCTGCTCAACGTTTCGAAACTGCTTCTGGTGTTTGCAATCAATGCACGGACAATATTGATATCCATCGCTTGTTTGGTACGACCTCGCAACATTCACAAAGTAGTCAACCCCACATCACATTTGTTTCAATTTTGCAACCATTCAAGCTTCTAGAAAGTAAGCAAATCAAGCTAGATACTAATCTTGTTGGATTGGAATGAGAGCTACACATTTCGATAATTAATGAATAAATTGATGAAAAATGGCCTAGAGGAAAAAAAGGGACCTTTCATCACATTGGTCAAAATTTTGCAACAATTCAAGCTTCTAGAAAGTAAGCAAAGCAAGCTAGATACTAACCTTGTTGGAATGGAGTGAGATCTACACATTTCGATAATCCATGAAAAATTGATGAAAATTGGCCTAGAGGAAAAAAAGAGACATTTCATCACATTTGTCTCAATTTTGCAACAATTCAAGCTAAAGAATCATGGAAGAATGCATATCATGTGTCTTCAAGCAAGTTATTAATGATCTACAGACTAAATTCGAGTTGCTCCACTGAATTTCATGAGAAATGAGCTCTAGAGAGGATGAAAGAGCCCCTCCATCAAATTCATGTCAAATTTCAAATTTAGTGGTTGAAACAAGCTACAAATTGGAAGAGTTGAGTATTACCATCCTCAAAAAAAAGTTGATGGACAGCTTTCTTAAAAAAACGTGACCTTTCTTGAGCAATTTGGTGAGAAATGGCCGCAACAATGGTGAAAGAAATGGTGGACGTCGGGTTGGAGAAGAAGAGTGGGAGGGAGAAGTGGGGTTTTGTACTGTACGAGACATCACAAACGGTTGAACCGTTTGTGATGATGGTCCATCACAAACGGTTCGTGTTACAAACAACCGTTTGTGATGATGGTCCATCACAAACGGTTCGTGTTACAAACCGTTTGTGATGCTCATCATCACAAACGGTTCCAAGGCAGACGGGACATGTAGCCGTTGGAACCGTTTGTGATGGAGCGTTTGTTATAGAGAGTTCTGTAGTAGTGACTTTAGCTTCTTCAATGCTGATGCATTTGAGCAATACCCCATCAATCGCCCGATAATAAGATCTTCAAGCAGAACATACTCGGTAGGCTTGAATCTTAACTGTCTTGAAACTTTCTGCGTGTGATCCTTCATATAGTCTATGATTTCTTTTCTCCAATCATCGGCGGTTAACTTTGAAATTTCAAGAATCGATTGATAACTAGAAGCATTCTGATCCAGTCTATTGGCTTCTTCGTTTTGTATCCTGGGACTATGCTCAATGTAAGCCAGCTTGAACTCCTTCAAAAGCTGAAGACATTCTTCGAGGTATAATCTTAATCCATCATTGTTACATTCATACTCTCCAATCAACTGTTTGATCACTAGCATCGAATCTCCAAAGATCTCTACTGCGTCAGCTTTAATCTCCCTCAGCAGCCTGATTCCTTTGAGAACAACCTCATATTCTGCTTGATTATTTGTGGCAGTAGCAGCTATCAGCAGTGAAAACTCAATGTTTGCCCCTCGAGGCAATATAAGCACCATGCCAATGCCAAACCCTTCTCCTTACGTTGATCCATCGAAGAACAGTGTCCATGGTGTAGGTTCCAACGAAGTAACCATCGGAGCACAATGTTGAGTAATGAAATCAGTCATTACTTGACCTTTAACAGCTTTAGCCGATTCGTAACGCAAATCAAATTCAGATTGAGCCAGGATCTATTTTCCAATTCTCCCATTTAAGATCGGCAATGCCAACATATATTTAACTACATCATCCTTACTGACGATGCATTCAGCCGATAATAAATAATATGTAAGCTTGGTACATGAAAAATACAACTAATTTTTGGTCTACTAGTTCTGCTGCCCGAATATAAAATTTGAATACAACTAATTTTTGGTCTACTAGTTCTGCTGCCCCAATATAAAATTTGAATACAACTAATTTTTGGTCTACCAGTTCTGCTGCCCCAATATGAATTTTGTTGAAAACAGTATATATTCTCAACCCCTGGAGCTGAGTGAAAACAATTCAGTGTGGCGAAATAGATGCGTTTATTTGTGATGCTGATGAAATTATCTACTTCGCCACTTGCTCCGAGAGGAATAATATCCAGAACAGGAACGTGTTAACTTATCTTCATCATCTGACGCTTTTTCTGTAGGCCATTACTGTCGGACCTTAGGACCAGCAATCCACCTGGGGGTACCCGAGTGGTTGATTTGTAGGAGGGGCGATCGATGAGCTAGTAGCTTGATGGTACACAGGAGGCATTGATTTAGACAGGTTCGGGCTACCCGAAGGTATACTACCCTATGTCCTGTGTCGGTGGTGTTTCTTGTATTGCTGTATTCAGATGATCTCCGATGTTTCCGCCGTGTCCCATCTAAGGACCCTTACCCTCCTTTATATATCCAGGAGGTAAGGTTACAGTATGAGTATTTTCTATATGGGACTATTTATAATAGAGGGTCCTAGTAGGAGTCTACTAGGACTTGGTTTTCTTTGGACCGGCCGTTGCCGCCTCCATGATGGGCCTCAGGGTACCCATATCCCACAACTACCGCTTGCTTCCAAACTTCGAAGGTCCTAAATTACGACATGGGCATGTGACATCACATGATTAACTTAAATATCTTCCCGCTTTTGGTCCTTTTCTAGAAACAATTAACCTGGCAATTTGGCAAATGACACTTACAAATGGAGGTGGCAAAGACGTACACAATTTTTTTTGTCCATAAACTGTTGTCAAGTTTCCACTACGGATCGAACGAAAGAAGAATTCAAACGGGGATTCTGATTAGTTTAGGAAAAGGATCGGCCGGAGAAGTCCCTAATACAATAGGAACATA
>OAMR01001200.1:41129-51957 GCA_900205405.1 Echinochloa crus-galli
TATATATAAGCCATACTGGGGTGTTTGGATCCTCCAGCTATAAATAAATGTTTGGACCATACTACCCCTAATGATAATAACAGAAAAAAGAGGATGGTGGTTGCACTAATTTTAGGAGGGGCAATTCTGTCTTTAAACATGTTTTAGCTGGTTTTAGTTGGCTTCAACCAGCTAGAAAAAATATATACTTTTTATCCGGTAGCTAAGTTTTAGCTCATCGATCCAACTGGGGCCTAATTTACACCCCAAACAATCATTGAAGTATGATTTTAACCCTTCAAACCAGATCATAGACCATCCAATTGTCGAAACCATGCAAATAGTGGTTCTCGATTTTCTAGAAATTCTTTAAAGAAATGGTTGAATATTAAAATATTTTAAAAATTTATTTTAAATCAGAACTAGGACCCGAAAAATTATCAAACTAGCACCCGAAAAATTCTAAAAATGTAACCTGCGTGTTGCTGCTGTATTGCAAAATAATAATTTAGATAAAAATCAGTGTGGCTAGAAGTAGTAAAAACGATAAACCGACAGAGCACCAACATACAGGTTACTTTTTAGAATTTTTATGGTATGAGTTTTATATTTTGTGAATTTAAATTGAATTAGTCAAAAAAAATTAATATCAAACAATTTTAAAATAATTTTAAAAAATGAAATCCACTTTTGAAACCATCTGAAGATCCAAATTGGCACATTTTTTAAAGTTGTATGTTCTATGATGTCTGATTTTACAGTACTTTTCCGGTGATGATTGTAGGTTGTAAAGTTGACTTTTCCGTTACAATTAGTACCCATCATGTACCTCGCACAAATGCAGAGGAACTTATGCACATCTATCACAGTACGTGAAACGGCATATGTAAACATACACCCCTGAAAGCATTCGCAGGATCCACCGCTTTGCCTATTCCCACACAATGCGTGGCCTCGATTCACCGCTCGCTCCTCTTGCTCGACGCATGCAAATCGAGGCACAGCCTCTACCATGAGCGTCGGCGGTGTCCCTGCAAAATATCGCTGCGACCGAAGAGCAAAAGGAAGGGGCCCAGCGCTCCCCTTCCCCTCTCTCCCTCAGGTCCCCGGCTCCCCCCATCCCCTCCCATGCTCTCTTCCCTCCCCTTCCCCTGACGAGCAGCCGGCGGCGGGTCGAGGCCTGCGGCTCGTGGCGCCCGCCGCGGGGCGCACGGGGCCGCGGTGCGATGCGGAGGAGCTAGAGGCGGACCGACTCCGTGGAGGCCGCGCTGCACCGACCGATTCTGCCCGCTGCTTGGCCGCGTCCGCCCTTGCGCGGACGGGTACGAGTTCTGCTCCGCGGGCGGGGACGCGAGCGATGCCGTCGAGCTCACGGTCATCGAGAGCTCCGACGACTTCGACGAGCTCTCCGGCGGCGGGCCGACGGACGTTGCAGGCTTTACGCGCTGGTGCCGCAGCTCCCGCCGGCGGAGGACGGGACCTTCGCTCTCGCGGCGGCGTATAGTACATCAGAGAAGGCAAGACGGCAATTAACAACCACACAACAACAGCTTTAATTTTCTTCCGGGGCAACCATCAACCACACACTATAGTACGAGTCTCGAGGTGCATGCATCCTAAGCATGCATGCACCTGCATCCTTGTGCTTCTTACAAACCCAGATACGAATGGAACACGAACACCACCTGGTGCGACGTACGTACTCTCTGACAGAGATGAACTTGAAGTTACACTAGCTCAGACAAGCGCGCTAAGCCGGAGCCTTATTTGTATCAGTAGTTTTACGGAACTTCCAACAGACGACGAAGATAACACGTACTAAGACCACACGACAAAGACGAGCACACCCGGAAGGCCAGTATGAGACGTTATCTCACATTCTGCCGCACTGGTACTTGGAGACGCAGTTCGGAAAGCATCTCGCGAAAGGAACAGCGCTCGGCCAATTACACATTTGGATACATGCTGCCTTGCACTGACTGCATGCTGGCGAGCATCCCAAGCCGCCACTGGTCAGGAGCTCCTCGGCTAGCTCAAGCGCCTCGGGTTTCTGCAGCAGCACGGATACAGCTGCAGATTCATTCACCTGGTCGTCGCTTGAAGCACGGACCAGCTGTAGCTGTGATCCAACACACAAGATGACCAGCATGAATATGGCAGCCATCTTCACGACTGCAGCTGGGAACCCATGGCCCAACCGGCTTGGAACAATATAATCCAAGAGCCAGTAATGATAAAGACCTAGTGGATTATATTGCTGGGTTTGCTCGCTGGATCTGAGATGCGATGTGAAGTAGATGTAATCTGGCTATTTATAGAGAGCCAAAGGTCCCTCAAGTGTGATGGGTTAGCTGGATATGAACAAAGTCAAGTACTCACTCATCACGAGTCACAAAATAACATTTCATCCACATTTTATAAGAAATGTTTTTTCCACCAGGGTTGACGACATAGACTTTGCATAAGTTGTCTCTTCAACTTTCATGTAGAGTACAAAAGATGTTGTGTTGTGCGTTGTGGAATTCGAACCCACAACCTTTTACATTGCCTCGCGTATGACCTCCTAACCGCCCCAACATACGTGACTTCAAGTAGGATGTTTTTCCTTTACAGTAACGTGTATGCCCTACACAACATACGTGACTTCAAGTAGAATATTTTCCCTTTATAGTAACCCGTCGAGGACCCTTTCGGTTGGGTGATCTTTAGTCATGGTTGAATCCACCACCCGGGACTAATGTATGTTGTTAGAACCGAGACTAATGCTCACATTAGTCTCAGGTCCAATCGACACCAAGACTAATATAGTAGATGGAAAGTCCATTTTATACTAGTGTATATTGATTCTCTGCGCTTGCATACAACGTAATGAAATTAGTTCAACAAACCGTACCTGCAAAAACGTTTTAACCTGTATTACCAGACTTATCCAAAAATATAATAAGATAAACAGAATCACGTGGCGCTATCAATCCCCAATGTGATATGAGTATGGTATATCCGTCTATGACAATGCAACAACTCAACTTCAGGCAACGGTGAATACATTTCTCTATGAGAGTCGTTTTACTTTCAATTCGAAACATAACGACATTGCACACTATACAGCCGAACTAACGCCCGTAAACTTATCCTTGTTTTATTTGCTTTTGTCCTTCTTCCATATATAGTTTCCAATACGGAACCGAAGGAAACAAAGTGAGTAGTCAAGTGCTTCATAGACACTTCAAAATTATATAGTTATACTACTTATGCAGTAGGGTTTAGGGGAGAAACTGGATTGCCGGTCCGTTGATCAGGGACCAGAAATCCCCCGTCCCCCGCGTCGCCCCTCACGGGCGGCTCAGGCGGAACACCTTCCCCGGCACACCCCCGCCTCCGGCGGCCTCTTCCACGTCTCGCCGCCGCCGGAGCGCGCTGCTGGAAGTCCGCGCGGCCGCCGGGAAGGCGGCGGCGAGGGCTCCCACGTTTCTCCCGTCTACATCTCCTCACCGGCGACTGGGACACATGGAGTTTGCGGATCCATAGGATCTCACGGCTCCGGCCGTAGATCCGGCGCCGGTGAGGTCGGATCCGGTGGCCCCAATGGTGGATCCATGCCGGGAAGGCGCACACCGGCGGCGGGGCAACGACGTCCGGCGGCCATACGGCGGACGGCGGTGGCACGGCCAGCAGCGACGTCCGGCGGCCACACGACGGCCGCGAGCGTCGGCAGCTGTGGGATATGGGTACCCCTAGGCCCACTGTCAGGCTGGACTACGGCGGCCAGGACCCACATCTGACAGGCCCATGGGCCGACCTCTAAGCTGGCCCACGGGGGCACCCCAACTTGACGGACAAGTTTGGTGAAGACCTGGCGAGCAGCTCTTCCAGAAATCCAGGGATATTTTGTTGCAACCGACTTAGGCAAGAGTCCTGGTCGGAGTCAAGTAGGCTTAGATGGAAACCGACTTGTAAACCCTAGCCCGCTACCCTATATAAAGCGGCCTAGGGCACCCTCATGAGGGACACGACACGCATTACGCTACACCTTGTAAACCATACGCTCTCCCTAGCTTCCTGAAAGCTCGGCCGAGTACCCAGCAATACAAACGACGCCACCGATACTGGACGTAGGGTATTATACCTCCGGGTAGCCCGAACCTATCTAAATCAGTGCCTCCTGTGTACCATCAAGCCACAAGTTCATCGATCGCCCGCCTACAAATCAACCACTCGGGTACCCCCCAGGTGGATTGCCGGTCCTAAGGTCCGACAGTTGGCGCGCCAGGTAGGGGTAGATCGGTGAGCTTTTTTGATTCGAAAACACCGTTGACTTGATGGCAGATCGATCCGACGTCGTCTTCCCGGCAGACATGAGCGACTGCCCCAAGCACCTTGCGGGATGCAGCTTCTTCGCCAGCTCCAACGACTCCAGCTCCACCACCGACGACCTGACGCCGGCGGACTCGACCTCGACAACCCCGGGGACTTCCCCCGACGTGCCCGATCAGCTCATGCAGCAGATCGAGCAGCTCACCGTCCGTGAGCGGATCCCGGATCTGCTCCCGCGGCGCCGAGTACCTTACCCCGACGAGATCATCGACGGGCTGAACCGCATCAACGACATGCATTACGCTACACCCTGTAAACCATACGCTTGCCCTTGCTTCCTGAAGCTTAGCTGAGTACAAGCAATACAAAACAACACCACCGACACAGGATGTAGGGTATTATACCTCCGGGTGGCCCGAACCTGTCTAAATCAGTGCCTCCTGTGTACCATCAAGTAACTAGTTCATCGATCGCCCCGCCTATAAATCAACCACTCGGGTACCCCCAGGTGGATTGCCGGCCCTAAGGTCCGACAGCAGCGGCGGGTGCGGCGGTGGCCATCGCCGGGCGCACGGACGGGCGGTGCGCGCGTCTCTGCCGACCTCTCCCATGCGGTTCGTCGATCTAGCCGCTGCTGAAGCTTCGGAAACCCGGCAGATGGTGTATGGGACGGTATTCAACATGGCGGCGGTATTCTACAACTACTTCTTGCGATGATTTCTTCATACATATATAGACATTACTCCATATACAATCCCGGAGACTGGAGTCGTCTTGGCTTCGCCTCACGGTATCGCTTTCTCTAATCTTGCTCCTATGAATTCTGTGCATGTGCCATACTTGGCACTTCGTGACAGGATCATCGTGAGAAGATGAGAGCTCGTGGCCGATCGTAGTTGGTTAAGACCGGATGATATGGTAGTATTGGCTCAGAAAGAAGGGAAGGCAGCACTGAGGGACTTGCTTCTTAGCTCCGGGGAGAAATTCCCATGGTGTGACCTTAGCTGGTTGTACCTGGTAATGGTCTTGTTGAAGCCATTGTTTGGGGTTTGAGAGATTACTCTTTATGGTGAAAACCGTTGGTCTGATATTAACTTATTGGACTATGCAATGATGGTACGTATTTGTACCATTTCCTTGCTGGAGGCATTGCTTTTAGAGAATCTCTCATGGTCTAGGTGCTGATATGAATGTGGACGGATTTGAAGATTATTAAGTCGTGTGTTGTAGCTTGTTGCATCATGGTATATGATGCCATATCTTTTTCTTTTTACCTTTTTATAGGCTGTGTGCATCGTAGTTATGCAGAGACCGGGAATGATCCTAGTATGTTTGTATAACCTTGATGTAACCGTATAAGATTAATAAAAATTTCCCTTGTCGAAAAAAAATAACCTAAGTTGCGATACGGTGCCAAAGTAGAGCCAAGCAGTGTTCAGAATTTTCGGCCTCCATTTTCAATTCTATCAGTCAGCCCATGTAAATATATAGGTATGTAACGGTAACTTCATCTTTGTGCAGGTGTGAATTCTTTCAAATTTCAATCAAATTTTCCCAGCAGATTGAAAACCTCGGTCAATTTTTGGTCTACCAGTTGAGCCCTATGAAACTTCTTAGAAGCACTAGTAATCTCAACTCTGTAGCTAAATTGATAATGTGCTCATTTTATTTAGAGGTGATGTCAGACAACAACGTGACAGGGCTGATGAAATTAAATACTTCACCACTTGCTCCGAGAGGAATAATATACAGACCAGGAACGTGTTAACTTATCTTCGTCATCTAACACAAAAACGCTTTTTCTGTAGGCCACTACGCTTGCTTCCAGACTTGGAAGGTCCTAAACTATGAGATGGTCCTAAACACGACATGATTAACATAAATATCTCCTTTTGCTTTCCATTTTCCCGCGTTTTTGGTCCTTCGTTAGAAACAATTGACCTGGCAATCTTTCAAATGGCACTTGCAAATGGATCAGGCAGAGACGTACAAATTTTTGGTCCATGGATTGTTCTCCAGTTTCTTTTTTTTTCTAACCAAACAGAAGAGCTGCCGATTATATTTAGGAAAAAGAAAATGAAGTCTACATTGGACACTACAACTAAAGAAAAAACAATCACAACAAAGCACAAAACCGGCAAGTTGGGTAAATTTGGGACCTCAACTCACGCCGGCAGGAACTAAACTCAGGCTGGTCGGATTGGGACATCGACATGAGCCCTATAATACATCCAGTTTGTAGTTTGAGGGCCATGTGTGTCCGAGGGACCGAGTGGATGGTCGCTTTCCTTGTGATGAGTGATTGACAACGTTGTCTGGACTGACGTTCGCCTTGGCTCAAGTATTGCAGGTGTAGGATGCGACTTGATTTGCATTGTTACAGGTAAAGAACAGGCACGAAAGGTCTTAGCCGGAGCGGCCTCCCAGGAGCGGAGAGACAAGTAGGCTTGGTTCGAGGGACCCGGTGGCCAGTGGGATCAAGTGCGGTTCACATGGTGCAGAACAAGCGAGGCAACGTGGATGAAGGTGATCGAGCCGTTACATTGGCGCGGCCGAGTCAAGGAACGAGGCAAGACCGAGTTGACCGTCCGGGAGCCGGAGGTGAAAGGCTTGGCGTGGAGGCTGGACCAAGTACGCGGGGTTTGATGGTACTACCAGAAAACCATCAACCGAAGGCTCGACGTGACAGAGACGGTATCCGGACGCGTCGGGAAGCTTCGAAGCGGGGGGCACGCGGCGTGGTCGAGGAGCTTGCGTCGGATGTAAGCAAGGCCCGATGGATGCGTGTCCGCTCGATGGGTCTATTCATGTATTGACCAAAATGCCCCTGCGTGGGCTTGAGTTGTAACTCCTAGTGTAGGGGCACTTCGGTCATTTGTTCGGAGGGCTCTATATATACAGGAGGAGTGGCTCATTGGACAGCCATCTCTTTGTCTAGGGGGTGGGAGTGCTCTTTCTTTTTGGGGTGCTCTTGGTGAGAGGTAGAGAGAGAGTTGGATCTTTTAGTGATCTTTTTGCTATCCTAGATTTGTTTGTTGCTAGGAGTAGCTTGTAACCGAACCTCTTGTGGTAATCCAAAGTTCAATTTCGTGCTCAAGTGTGTCTTCTTTGCAAGATCTGAGATTTGTTATTTTCGGGTTTTTCGGGGCTATTTTGGGGGAATTTTTGTTCTTGATTCCGAGCGAATTCCGTGAAATTTACTGGGGCCTTTTGTTGCTGGATCCTTGTGAGCAACTATGGTGTGATTCCCCCACGAATCCCTCACAGATTTGGTTTGAATTTGCGTTTTCCCCAGATCGTTCCTGTGGTGGTGTTCTTCGATTCGTTCTGAAATTCGTCATGTATACTTGAGCTTTTTCAGATCCACTTCATAGATCCATTAGGCCTTGGGTTTTGATACTACAGCTCAAGTTTCGTGAAGTTTGACGGAGAATCGATGGGGGATTTTTGATTTGAAGATGAAGTCATGCTTGTAGTGTTCTTCCGGTTTGCTTTTGTTCTTCGTGCAGGAGGATTTGCGTCGGGGCGACGCGAGCGGCGCTGAGCAGGCGGCGCGGCGCTCAGCGGCCTATAAACCAGCGCGCGGCCGAGCTCGCACGGGCCAGCCAGGCGCACAGGCCCAGGCGGGGCAGGCCATCACGCCCAGCAGCCAGCGTGGCCCAGCGGCAGGCGCACGCGCGGCCCAGCCAGCTGCAGCCGGCTGCTAGGCAGGCCAAGGAAGCAGCAGAGCTCGCGGCCCAGGCGGGAGGCTCGAGTGGCCCGGGTGGTTAGCAGGCCCAGTGCCTAGCGGGAGCAGGCCGGCGCAGGGAGCAGCCCAGGTAGGGCAGCTTGCAGCCCAGCTGCAGCGACGTAGCGGCCCAGGAGGTAAACAGCAAGTGCATCTTCTCGTGATCATATATGTGAAACGTTGCTTTCATCCAATAGTGTTAAATCATTATGCAATCATTGCTTAATCATTGCTTCTAGTAAATTAACTTGCTACTCGATGATCTCTGTTTAGCTTTAGCTTAATCATTGCTTTAAATACAGTTTGTCTGTATTAGCTGGCTAGTAACAGTATTTGTTCTTTTTAGCGAAGGCTTAAGTAAATGATAGTTGAGCTTAATATTTCCGCAAATTAATTAGTGCTTTTGTTAATACTTGTGCTTCCGCTATACTTTGAGAATTTCCTAATCGTTATTAGGGTGAGTAGGTCACTAGTTGGCTTGTGTCATCTTGGCGATTAGAAAAGAGGCGTGTTGGGTTGTATTTGGGATATTGACCACGGTTCTCGACGAGAATTTTTAGGCTCCCGTTCACCCCCTCTGGTCGCCATTTCGGTCCTTCAGAGTTATGTTTATACTCTCCAACTAAGCATCACCAAAATGACGATATTAAGCCAGACAAATGTGCTCGTTTTCGCTAAGTTGCTTTGTCAGACACGATGATATATGCATACGTAACAAGTGCGGATGAAAATTGCAGACTTGGCCACTTGCTTGGACGAGGATGCGTACTGATCCGGAATTTGTTAGCTTGTCTTCATCATTTAACACGAATATGCTTTCTTTCATAGGCCACTACGCTAGCATCCAAACTTACAAGGTCCTAATTTTTTAAACGATTAAAAAAATTGAAACGAACTTACAAGGTCCTAATAAACTAGGAGATGGCCATGAAACGAACCGGATTCTCCAAACTGAGAATCCGACTCCCTGTACCATTGTGATAGTCCCAGAATCAACAGCTATCACGTACAGAACTCATTTCAGCCAAATATCACATCCATACAGCGTTAAACATGACGGCATTCATTATTTACATAACAGAGTGCGAGGTTAGTAAATGCCACTTGGGCTACATCGACAAGATGAACCTCTACGCAGCGGTAGCTAGGCCTTCAAGTCTTCATCTTCGGTCTTCTCCACAGGCATCCTTGAGCGTAGCACGTAACCCTCCAAAGTAGCATCCATCAAGTTGTAGTTGTCACCTGAAAGCTCCAGAACTGTCCCCAAGGAAATGGGACAGGTCCACGTAACCAACCATGTATGCAGCAAGCTTTAAAGTGGGCTAATCTAGTAATAAGATATTCAAGGAATATAAGCTGGGGTTTTCCTATGCGCGCAGCAGCATTAACCCAAGTTCATCTCAACACCAGCTCCTTACCTCACCAGAGAGATCACACTCCCCAAAACCAACCACCAGCCTCACATCCACATCGGGCTCGTCCTGTCTCAACAGGTTCCCGCAAATAACATCCACCAACTCCTTTCACACACTATTCGACTCGGTGAGCTCCCTCCCCACCTTGTCTCAACAGCCTCAGCTGGTCCAACCTCTCATAACCCAAACCAAGGATGAGGAAAGAAAGCAGAATCCCATGCTAGTCTCAAGCAATCCAGATGCGGTCGTCCATAACCGTGGACACGGCTATACGTATAGTTTTCACTCTGCAGAGGTTGCACTCCAGGAACCATCCGGGCTGCGAGCTGGTGCCCCAGCTCGAGACGCAACCCACAGCAAAGACCCTAAATAGTAACGGTGCCATATTGCCTCCCTGGGCTCGGGAAACAATCTGAGCGAACAGCTGCCCCAGGGTCGTGAAACCTTCCCACCGGGGCCAGTCGGGGGCCGTGGTAAATCAGGGAGAGTACGCCGCAACGAGTCCCCCTTACACATATCAAACTAGAATCTCCTACAGGTCTGGCACCACACTAAGTAGGCTTGCTGGAACCCTCCCCATTCTGGGTAGACGGTCAGTATCAAAAGAAAGCCCCAATCCCTGCTGCAAACTTACCACATCTGCAAATGGTTTTTCCAGTTCTGGATTGTTTGGATCGTCGAACCACATGTCATACAACACCACAAGGTGTTTTTTCTTTTGCAATGGCCCCTATCATGACATCAGAAATTCTAACATTATTTCACTAAATCAAGTAATTAAGTATGTGGTAACTATTCTGAATCAGTAAATATACCTACCAAATGTGAGTATTTATCTAGCATCAGAGAATCTAGCAAAAGTGATGCTTGGTCTATCATAAGTGAATGTAGCAAAATTGATTCTTGGTCTACCATCAGTGAACCTAGCAGAAGTGAATCTAGCGAAAGTGATTCTTTATCTAGAATGCATTCAATCTTAATGTCACAATTCCCCTATCGAGCAACCTGGCAGGGAAGCATTCGTTCGAAAAAATGCAAACTGTACCAATCTTACCACATCTGCTCCTGCATCCTTCTCTTTCCCCCTGCTTGGGCCTGGGGTTGCAGACGGCAACGAGGTGGTTGCGGTACCGTGGCTTGCCGATGGCCCCGCCGTGGACGAGGGGAGGCGGATTGGAGAAGGACGCGACGCCGCCGGTGAGCGTGGGGACGGAGGCACCGAGGTCGCCGAAGACAGCTCGTCGCGTGCTTGCCTCCGGGAGATGTGGTCGCTCCGCTTGCGCCTAGCCATCGTCCGCTTGCGCCCAGCCATCATCATTGCCCCCCTCCGTACGCAAGCTTCGGCAAGGGATCTAGATGTAGGCGGCTTAGGGTTTTGTTGGGGTTTCTTCGA
>OAMR01001200.1:110040-121571 GCA_900205405.1 Echinochloa crus-galli
CAGTTTTTGATTTCATCTACATTTAGTACTCCATGCATGCTATGACATTTTGATGTGATGGGGAATCTTCTTTTTGCATAGTATATTTGGGAGTTGCTTTTTGGGAACTTTTGAGATCTAAACAAGGCCTAACAGAAAAATGTGAGCTTTGGGTGCTGAATGTGGCTCGGTTGAAGAATTCTGATTTCTTTTTTTCTTTTCATATATGTTCTTCCCATAGGGCCAAACGTAAGTTTTTTGAACCATTACTACAGATGTTTGCAAGTGACTAAATCTCTGCCGTTATGTAGCGACCTCGCAAGATACGAGCGCATCCAAATTTTATTAAAAAATATCTCAGAGCTTAAAGATACACTTTCCCTTGCTCTGTCCGTTTCCTAATCGATGGCATGGCGTATTTGCACATGCACATCTCGGTAAAAACGGCGCGCGTTTTAATTCATTCTACTGAAAAATTACAGCGATTCCAAGTAGGACTTGGCTAGCATGTTGCCAAGCTGAATTTGAGCCTGGGTGGTAAGATGGGTGTAATCACTCGCAATGGGCAGCCCCATGGCGTCCACGTACTTGACCTTTGGGAGCGCGAGCGTCACTGCCTTCTGAGCTTCCCTCACACGGTCCAGGAACTTGCCGTTGTACTGCACAGTCGCAATCCCGACCTATACATACCACACGACACAACATCAACAATTAATTAGCATATATACAATCAATATCCCTCTGCGCCTGAAATTTTGCTCGATATTTATTTATATATATGTATATGATGGAAGAACTAAACTGCCTGTATATGGAGGACGGAGCAGAAAGAGTACTGAAGAAGAGGCAATGGCGACGGAGTAGTAACCTGGATGACGAGGAGGTCGGGCCGGCCAAGGTCGCTGCGGAGGTCGCGCACGAAGGCCTCCATGCGCCCCTGGTAGAGCTCGGCGTCCTTGCGCTTCATGGTGTCGGCCTCCCCCTGATACCAGAGCAGGGCGGCCAGCTCGCCGCCTCCGTTGGACCCGGCCATGGCCGCCCTGGCGCGCGTCACCATCCGCTCGTACAGCTCCGTGCCCCGCGTCCAGTTGGCGATGGGCGTGGCGCCCTGCGCGCAGGGGACGAGCCCCACGGCGGCGGCGCCGGGGTACCTGCCGCTGGCGAGCACGGCGTGGGCGAAGGGCATGCCGGGCCCGATGCCGACGACGTTGCCCACGTCGATGCCGTCGTGCAGCGGCTCGCGCGCCTCCTCCCACCGGAGCGCCGGGGAGAGGCGGAGGACGCGCGGCGAGGGCGCGCACTCCGGCGGGACCACGCCGTCCCAGGCGCCGCTGGTGGCGCCGCCGCGGCCGCTCATGTTGGACTGCCCCGCCAGGAGGAAGACCAGCGTCCGGCGCCCGCCGCCATGGCGCGCCGCGGCGGCCGGGTGGAGGAGCAGCAGCAGCAGGAGGATGGCGAGTAGCACTGGCCGGAGCAGTGCCATTATTGCTCTCTTGGATTGGATTGGATGGATGGAGGATTGACGACGGAGAGTGACTGCATATTTGTGGTAGGGGTCGATCGATCGAAACAGACAATGATGAGCGTAAGATTCGTTGCGATGCACATGTCTTTCCACTGAAGCATGCGACAACGCGCGTGCAGCAGAATGATGACAAATTAGTGCACTGGCGCTGTCTCCGTCTTGGTGAGAAATAAAGTCCACGAACCCACACTCACGGAGTGCTATGCCTGTCCGGCTGTACCTAGCCAGCCTATGCACAGTACGGCCTTGTTTACACGTTAGAATTGAGAGGGTGAATTTATGATGTCACTTCGTAATCATTGCGTCACTGTAGCATTTCGTTTATATTTATGAAAAATTTCCAAAAATTGATTAATTGGGCTCAAAATGTTCGTCACGCAGAGCACAACAAAACTGTGTAATTAGTTTTTGATTTCATCTACATTTAGTACTCCATGCATGTTATGACATTTTGATGTGATGGAGAATCTTCTTTTTGCATAGTAAATTTGGGAGTGAAATTTGGTTAGTCCTACGTGCCTACAATATGTATATGTAATTATGTAATTAATAGTTTACCTGCTGCGACACGAACTTTGCAAGACGGCGAGCAAATTTACGTTTTTGTTTGACCTTCCTACGCCTCCCGTCCTTGGAAGAATGTTGTTCTATCTTTTCATTAATCAATCCTTTTAACATTAATTAAATTTAAGTACTTATGATATTAAATAAGAAACATTATAGTTGTCATGGAATATATTTTTATACTATACATATTTAGTGTTATAAATGCTGATATTATTTCTTTGTAAATGTTGATATTCATTTTAAGACAGATAGTATCTAACATTGCAAAATAATTGAGGCTATCTTAGTAAAAAACAGTAGTATTTGTTTATGAGGGAGCATATTATATACGTCTTGTAAATCATTGGAGTTTCCTTAGCGGCGGCCGCGTCGGCAGGGTCGCATCACCCTACCGCCACCCCAATCTGCTCCTCCGGCGCCTTCACGTGGATAACTAGCTCAACTTCGAATATTTCTGCATTTTTTTCTTCCTTGTGATCTTTTGCCCAACTTTTTTGGCAACCCACCTTTTTATGTTCGAGATAACATATACTTTTGCTTTTAATAGTGCCTCGTAAAACACACTTGTAATAGAGCATGACATCACCTCAACATCCACATGCATGTGTCGATGAGTTAAAAACAACTATGCATCTATGTACCCGCATGTATACCACTATCATGCTTGTTCCATCAAATAAAAATGAAAAACATAATTCGAACTAATAAATGTGGATCTCTTCATCTCCGTCTTTAATTCACTACTATAGATATCATCATCACAAACGGCCACACAAAAACCGTTTGTGACGTGGACCACCTTTTTATGTTCGAGATAACATATACTTTTGCTTTTAATAGTGCCTCGTAAAACACACTTGTAATAGAGCATGACATCTCCTCAACAACCACATGCATGTGTGGATGAGTTAAAAACAACTATGCATCTATATGTACCCGCATGTATACCACTATCATGCTTGTTCCGTCAAATAAAAATGGAAAACTAAGATTTGCAATTCGAACTAATAATTGTGGATCTCATCATCTCCATCTTTAATTCACTACTACAGATATCATCATCACAAACGGCCACACAAAAACCGTTTGTGACGTGGGACCATCACAAACGGTTTGTAATACATGAGAATAAATTTTTTTGCTATTGTTTTCCTATTTTTTTGAGGGTTTTCGCTCGCGGGAAATCACAAACCGTTCAAAAACTATTTGTGATGACCCATGTCATCACAAACCACTCTTTACAAACGCCTCCCAAAACCGTTTGTGATGGCTCTATATAGAACCGTTTGTGATGGCACATTATGTAGCAGTGATTGATACGAGCACTTTGTCACATAATGATACTGAATACAGTATTTCCAACTAAACGTATTGTCAAACGGAGTGATGGTATAGCCATAATACCTTACCTTGCGGTTTCTGCCTTTAGCTGCAAATCAAAATAACAAGAAAGCAAGAGTGAGTATATAGCAGAGATGCGTAGCAAATTCTAACCCTATAAAGTGCAATTAAATGCATTTGGATAGAGTAGCAAGTCTTAAGCCAAAAAAGAACTCCCGATAGATGCATACTGAGCTAAATGATTTCTCTTTTAAAGCGTGGTTGCAGAGCAGTTTGATTTTTTTTAACAATGTAGTGACACTCACTGAATACACTATTCATAAAATGTCTCTGGGTAATTGGTTCTCGGTGCCTTTGTTAAATCAACTTCATCAGTACTGCATTGGCTGTCAAGCGCAATTCTGAAGTTCGAGCTGTTGACTGACACTTTTGAGTTGAATAGTATTGTGTACCCCCAATAGCCTGCCCGAAGTATGGTATGTCATGCTTCCTCCGTCCCTAAATAACTGTCGTTCTCACTACCCGAGAAATAAATTTGATTAATTTTATATTAAAATATATTAATATTTATGGTGCATATTTAGTATCATTGGATAGATCTTTTGATCTAGTTTTTAATAAATTTATTTAGAGATTAAAATATTGCACGTATTTTCTACAAATCGAATATAAATCGTGGCACGAAAACCAACGGCGACACTTAATAAGGGACGGAGGGAGTAGGAGGAGGAGGAGGAGGAGGAGGCGGCGGCGACGGCGGCGGCGGCGGCGGCGGTTGGGATTGGGGGGAGGGGGAGGGGGAGGAGGAGGAGGCGGCGCTTGCGATCGGGGCGGGCGGTTGCGATCTGGCAGATTGCGTTCGCACGAGTCGGTCGGTGGTGGTGCTTATGGGCCCACCAAGAAACCCGTTGGCCCCAGTGGCGGCGGATCCCGGTGGGATTATTTTTTTCCCCTTCAAAAGTCCATTTGGATTGTAAATTTGGAACGGTGAAATCTAACTTTATTGCCTGCCAATTCAAGGAGGAGTCCGTACACGGGGCCTTGGTCCTTGCTGGAGAGATTTTCATGGGGAGTGACAAGTGGGCAGCAGATGCTGAATGCATCTTTCTTCTCTGAAACAATGCTGAATGCATCTTCCGTTTAGCTGAGCAGATGATGATGGATCTGGGAAGAAGTGGACTGGAGGCCGTCCGAGGTGAACTGGTCAAGAGCTTAAACATCACGGATGATCTTCTGGCTTGGGTCCCTGAGAGCTGGTGTCAGTAGAGATGAAATGTTTCTGTAGGGGAAAGGAGAGCAGCCCGCAAGGTTTTGAGCCAATTTCCTCGTTGCTAAATTTATATATGGTTTTTTCGGTGCCATGAAATTTCTTAAATTCCCTTAGTACTATTGAATCATACTTTTACGCCCAAATCCCTAGCGAGCAGGCACGGGAAGCATGGACGAGTTATGGAGAGATATCACTCCTGGACGAGATACTTGATGACACTTCGCTCCCTCCGTCCCTAAATAACTCTCTTTCTCACTCCCTGAGAAATAACTTTGATTAATTTTATATTAAAATATATTAATATTTATGGTGCATATTTAGTATCATTGGATAGATCTTTTGATCTAGTTTTTAATAAATTTATTTAGAGATTAAAATATTGCACGTATTTTCTACAAATCGAATATAAATCGTGGCACGAAAACCAACGGCGACACTTAATAAGGGACGGAGGGAGTAAGTTATTAAGAAACTTTTTTTGTTGTAACACTACTATAGAACCATTTTTTGTGCCGGGTCAAAAATTCTTTCGGTTTTGGGGTGGCGAAGCTGAAATAGTGGAAATGAAAATAGGATTTTCAGCACTGGTTTTGAAACCAGCACTGAAAATGTATCTATTAGCGCCACTTCAAATATTGAAAATCGCTCCATTAGTGTCGGCTGGAACCAAAACTGGCGTTAATAGTGCCACCATCACCGCCAGTTCCAAACCAGCACTGATAATGGCACCATCACCACTGGTTTCAACCGGCACTGATATACCACCTATCTCCACCAGTTCGTGGTTTAATTTGGCGCTGATAGTCCATTTTTAGCACTGGTTAACCGTCAGTGATGGTGATTCCAGCACATTTAAAAATATCAACACTACACATTTTAAAACTTCAATTTCACACCAGAACACAGACAATATATATGACACCAGAATACAGATAATATATTAATGCAATGCATCAAGTATGGCGTTGATCATATCCGTGCATCAAGTTCGTGCCACTTCATAAGATACATTACAAGTTCAACCTGAATTACCAGCTAGAGAGTACATATCCATATATTAGAAGCCCGATAGTTCTAAATGACACTGAACTCTCCATCATGTGCCAAAACATGGCCCAAAATAAACCCATTAAGTTATTCTTGACGTGCCTTTACCTCAAATAGTGCCATCTTGGAAGCGTTTGCCCCCAAACACCGCAACGTAACATAACAAAAGAAAATATGGTTTGTCACGAAAGTCCATCAATTTCGAGAATGGAATGCAGCTTACAAATTGTGGATGCTTATGAACTGGTAAGCTTTCTTTGCTATATATAGTCGTACATCCAGTACATAACATAGAACCCACACAGATTGTTACCAGCTAGCTGTTGTCTGATATGTTGATATTCAATGATAATGAACTCTTTTTGATAAGGTCTATATTTATAAGTGCCATGTGATGGAGGTGTTGGCCCGATCCTCCGTAAGGTATGGATAAGTCGATTGGTGAAGATATCAACGTTGATGATCAGGGTTTCTGATGACTTAGATTCGAACCTCTGCAACTGCTACACCACTGCTACATTGGTTATCAACCGTGCATACACGACTAACCTCGCCAAAAGAAGGTTTTCCCAGAATGTGAATCGAGAACACAAGCAAAAAGGATAAATAATTGCAAGTATGAATTAAAGTAGTCAAATATGGAGTTTAAGCTTTTATCACGAAAGGACTAATCAACATAGTCGAGAAAAGCAAGAACAAGAGCCCTGGATCCAGTAAAAAGACTTGTCACAAAGGAAAACTAGAACTAAACAAATCCATTCACCTTTCTGGTGGTCTCATGGCTTCGAGATTCTAGCTCCTCAGCTATTATAGACACCGGTTATGAGATGTTTGCTTTTGAGATGCTTGCATATTAGAAGACCTTTTGTGGTACTGGGGGCTCGGTGGCGAG
This sequence comes from Echinochloa crus-galli, assembly GCA_900205405.1. Classification (NCBI taxonomy): domain Eukaryota; kingdom Viridiplantae; phylum Streptophyta; class Magnoliopsida; order Poales; family Poaceae; genus Echinochloa; species Echinochloa crus-galli. The sequence continues at coordinate 116,662 of OAMR01001200.1, forward strand.
GCTGGATCCCTTGGAGTTGCCTGGTTATGAGATGATCGCTTCTTCGGCCTTAGGCTTGGTGACCCTTGCCAGGAGTGGGGAAGGAGGAAAATCGTCCCTAGGTGATGCTGCAAGAGGTGGGTCGTACTCATCATCCGATGAATCTGAGTCGCCATGCTAGACAGAAATTAATGTTTTCCCAGAGATACTTCTCATTATGTATAGGGATCTCCATCTCCACCTTACGAAACATCTTCTTAACCATAGCATCGATGGTGACCTTCACATATCAAGGTGGCAATGGGCCACAAAGCAACACAACTCCTTCACTGGTTGGCCATGCCTATCCTACAACACCTTGGTCTTACAAAATTTATCCTGATGGTATTGCTTGCAAGGTGTTGGACTTGTGATCTAATCCATTGGGAAAGAAACGGTTGTTTCTTGTTCTGGTAGCGATGTGCCTCCGCAAATACTATGATTCAGTACAGAGCAGGTGAGAATGTCACCGTCTTGATATTGTGTTGTGCGTGTGCTAAACAATGCCTCCATCTCTTTACAGATAAAGTCCTTGTGTTGTTCAGTGATTTCATCGCGGATAGCTTGTATGACAGACTACAACTGGCCGTCTTGTGCTACCCTGCTCGTTGACCGACTTCTGTAAGTGCCAACATCATCCATGAAGCTCAAACCCCATGGAACACATTCGTTTCCTCGTGCGTGTCCTGGGTGCTCTTTGTTCCGCAGTGCCCTTGTAAGAATGTCATCATCCCTGTCTTGAACAAATACTCCCTGCTCAACTTCTGTCATGGCTTCCTTGATCCTACATGCTAGATCTTTCGCTTCGATCACTTGTGCGGTAACGAAGGAACCATTAGCCTTGTAGTAAGCCCACCTACCAAGAAGGTACCTCACAACATAGTCATCCTAAACATCTATCTCAAGCATAACACAATTCTATATTAGTTCCTCAACCATCTCCTCCCTCTTTGGTATTTTCCTTATGTACCCATGAGGGCCCGTGCGATGGGGGTCCCAGTTTTTCTTAGAATTTGCGGTATTTACCGAGCTAGTGGTATGTGCCTCCTATGATATCCTCCACCTAACACTATTAGAGAAACCATCATCTGCCCTCCTCATATGCCTCAGCGCCCTCAAAATCCGGTGCTAATGCAACATTAGCACCGGGTTCAAAATTCGGGTGTTCTCGGAGACCCTTTAGCAGCACCGGTTGGTGACATCTGGTGCTAAAAGTCACCTTTAGTACAGGTTAGTGTTACCAACCGGTGCTAAAGCTCCTCGAACCTTTAGCACCGGGTCGTAACACCACCCAGTGCTAAAGGGGGGTCGTAACACCATCGGGTATTAAAGGCCTTTTAGCATCGGTTGGTAAATACAAACCAGCGCTAAAGAGGGTGTCACATGCTACTTCAAAAGGAAATTATCTTTTACCCCCATCACATATGCTGCATAGGTGAGATGGAAAGGAGGGTACACACGAGCTAAGAGGTCTTGAGTTTGAATTCCAGCAGCAATATACATATTTTTTTTAGCGAGTGGGCACCTTTAGCACCGGGTCAAATAATGTTGGAAACCCGGTGCTAAAGGGGGTTCCCACTAGTGCCATGTCTTATGGGTGATGTGAACTGAAATAGAGTCTTCTCAATACTATTGTTGCCCTAGATAATCTGCCCAATAAGGCTCGATTTCTATGGGTACGTAATTCTTGTAGAGGCATTGCCTTAAACCATTCAATGACTTTCGCATTAGTTTTAGCGCATGGTACTTTGCTAGTTTCTCAGAAGAATCATCGGGGAAAGTGAAAACCTCTTTCAACAACTTCTTCCAACCAAGCTCCTTGACTGATTCTGGGACACCGTTATGCTCTTATCCTTCAAGTGCCATATCTTATAGGTGATGCGAACCATAACCCTCACTTTTGCTTCTATGGCTATCTTGTAAGGCCCCAAAGCCTCCAAAGGTTCAACAACCTCACATTGGGGATCAACATTGGTGATAAACATTCGGGCTGTGGGCATCTTTCTCTGGCCTCACTTGCCCCCACGATTAGATACTTCTGTTGTCATGGACTCGGTCTGAACCGGCTCCTACATATAGATCAAACTATTAATATCATACGACGTAGCACGATGGAGATCTCACATATACGTAGATATGAATTACCTCTTCCATCCGTGCCACCATCACCTTCCTCTACATCATTCTATGCTTCATTCTCAGCCTATCTCCCACGTGGAGGCTTGTATCGGTCAAATCGGAACATTCTCTCCATGGAAGAGTAAGACAAAGTGGTTCAAACAGAACTCCAAAAGTTTCAAACATGCAATTCAAAGTTCGGCGACAATATTGGCGATGCATCATAAATCGAACATATATATCATTATAATATGCTAACAATTGGCCCTATAACAATGAGCCCATAATAATATAGGTGACTTGAGAATTCAGAATATCACAATATATGCACCTAAGGATATTTTAAGAATGTCATTTCGCTTTACTAGTTTTCCAACTCAATTATGTTGGACAATCCATGTAGAAACAGTAATCAAATTTTGTTGGGATACTTTCTGGCTAGTAGGAATTTTGTTCACGGGATACATGTATAATCTATACAACCTATATAGATGCATGTTGGCAGTCGTTACATCCCTTTTTCGACCACCAATACTCGGAAATAAAAGAGGTTATATGCCGGAAGCTAATTCTATGCTCGCGCGCTCGTAGAGCTTTGAGCGGCCACATGTGGTGGGACCCACAGCAGCTATGCATCGCACGTTTATCCTCTGTCGTTTGCTCTCTTTTCATCTCAATTATCTCTTTCTTAAGCTCAAAAAAAATTATTTTTCTTTTTTATTATCTCCGCACGGCAGGCGGCTGGAGGACATGGGATCGGCAGATCCTTGTGAGAGGCAGCGATCCAAGCCCGTTCGGGCGAGCGGCATTCACTACGTGAAAACCTCAAATAGGTAACACGGGATTGGTAACGGACTGACGAAGCCCGTTACAAGGTCGACATCAGTAACGGTCAGAAACAACGACCGTTACCAATAAGCGTGTCAGGACCGGGCCCAGCCCCTGCACAACAACGCCCGTTACTAATAAGGATTTCTGGTAACGGTCGTTGTTCGCGACCGTTACTAGTATTCCTTGTAACGGACATTACACACAACCGTTACCAATAATACTACCATCCATAACGGTCGCTTAATGTCCGTTACATGCTGGGACTAGTAGTAACGGTAGTTGTATTAGGCACTTAACGCCCGTTACTAGTGCCGGAGCTCAATTATTACTGGCATAAGCTACAGTAGTAGCTACAGTGTGTCGTCTTTCACCCCGCTGCTGCTGTCGGCGCAGAGCAGCAGCCGACGGCGGGCGACAAAAAACATCTATTTTAATCGAAGTTGTGTAGATGATGGCGGCTGATCGGGCTTGGATGTATATACCACCTCGAGATTTGGGGCTGTTCGTAAGACAGGTCAAAGGTTTCTTGGTCAAGCGGAGGCGGACATGAGAAACTGGGGTCTGACTACAATGTGGTGCCCATGTGTTGATTGTGGCAACCAAAAAAAGTTCGCACAAACGGATAACCTTTTCTTTCATCTAGTCACACGTGGATTCGCAAAGAATTACACGTGTTGGAACAAGCATGGTGAGGAAGGCCTTAATGAAGGCGAAGAAGGAGCTCTTAATGAAGGTGAAGCGCGGCATGATGCTCAAAGTGGTCTTAATGAAGGTGAAATGCATGAGTGCATAATGCCTTAACTAACTCATTGATTTCTCGTTGTTCCAGGGTAGAGCGGAATGTCTTGACTCTTTGATTTCACATTATTATTGCAGGGGGGAGGATGCGGAAATAACTCTGAGGAAGATGAAGCATTCTCACCCGATGTGATGCTGCCTGAGGATATGATGACTGATCGGGAAGTTACGGGCTTGGATGATGATGTGCTGCCTCAAGTAAACAATGTTGATCAAATGTTGAGAGACGTTGAGTTTCAAGGCGTGTACTCAACTTCTGAATTAGCAAGGCTGAAACAATTTGTCGAAGATTCAAAGAAACCCCTCTACCCTGGTTGTCAGAAGTACTCTCGCCTTTCTGGAGATCTCAAACTTCTACAGCTTAAGGCAGGCCATGGTTGGACGGATAGAAGTTTCAAGGAACTATTGGATCTTTTAAAAGACATGCTACCAGAGGGAAACCAAGTGGCTGGGTCTGTCTACGAGGCCAAAAAGATAATTTGTCCTTTGGGTCTAGAGGTTGAGAAAATCCATGCATGTAAGAACTGCTGTGTGTTGTTTCGGGGGAGAATATGAGGACCTTGACAAGTGCCCGATGTGTGGGTACGATCGGTACAAGAGGAAAAATGATGGTGGAGACGATGATGCCGATGATGGGAATGTGTTAAAATATCTGTTACCGTTGACTTTTAATCGTGACGTTTGACTGTTCATATTATTTAAAAATCTTATTTATTTTATTTGTGACTCACTTTATCATAAAAGATACTTTGAACATAACTTATCTTTTTATAATTTTATAATAAAATTTTGAATAAGATGAATGATCAAACGTTTCAAAGAAATATCAATAGCGACAAATATTTTGATACGAATGGAGTAGAAAAGAAAATATATGCCCACTATGGTTGGTTTGCCAACGATTGCAGGAACATCCGGTTCGCTATGAGCACCGACGGCGTCAACCCATTTGGTAACCAAAGTTCAACACATAGCACCTGGCCTGTTATGCTGTCAGTGCTGAACCTTCCACCTTGGCTATGCAAGAAACAGAAGTACCTGATGTTGTCAATCTTGGTATCCGGGCCAAAGCAACCCGGTGACCGTATTGATGTGTACCCTGTCTCTTATACACATCTAGATGTGTATAAGAGACAGATATAGTA
>OAMR01001199.1:102114-112125 GCA_900205405.1 Echinochloa crus-galli
GGGGGGGGGGGGGGGAATGGGCCGGCTGCTGCTTGCGGCCCAAGCGAAGGGAACAGAGGGGGAAAGGGCTGGGCCATGCTCGGGGAAAAAGAGAGGAGTGGGGCGCTGGGCCGCGGAAAGGTGGGCCGAGCAGTGAGGGAGTGGGCTGGGCTGGTTGGAGAAAAGGGAGGGGGGAGCGGAGGTGGACCGAGGAAGAGTTCGGGGAGGAAAGGTGAACTCTAGCTGAAACAACTTTTCTAGGACTCCAAACAAAGTGATTCAAACTCGAATTTAAATATATTTAAACTCTCATTTGAACCACAAGCAATACAAAACTCAATGCAGCAGCATGGATGCAACAAAAATGTTTCTATACCTTATATTTGATTTTAATTTCCAGAAAATATTTATTTAACCTATATTAAACATGAACATGATAATAAATAATCAATTAATTACTAAAAATTTTAAATATGCTATTTTTTTGGGTGTTACATTAGCGAATTGGCGGATTCACAGCGGAACATGCAATTTTCATCCGTCTACCGCCTGGTTGATAGAAAAAATTCCGCCAGGTGGGTCCGGTGTGAGAGGAGGGTATGGAATTATTTAGGTGAAAAATGTTTTCAATTGTCTAGTATCTTTATAGTATAGATTATAAGATAGATAGATAGATAGATAGATAGATAGATAGATAGATAGATAGATAGATAGATAGATAGATAGATAGATAGATAGATAGATAGATAGATAGATAGATAGATTAGCAGGAACCTTTTTTGTAATTTAAAATAGTCTATAATTTTAAGACAACCGATCCATTTAGAGATATCTAACTATAAATATAATTTTAAGACAACCGATGCATTTAGAGATATCTATCTATAAATATAATTTTAAGACAACCGATCCCAGTTGGAGATATCTATCTTTTATAGTATACTAAGGAAAAAAATACACTTACATTCCTAAAAGAACATTCACTTGGCCTAATGCACGTACCCATGGCCTAATGTGGCCACACACCCACACCACCGCCCACGTCTACCATGGAGCCACTTCTCATGTGATTGAGTCCCAAAATCCCAATGCAACGAAAATTTAATTTTCTTTTTCATCCTCAATGTGATTTGCCAATGCAACAGATTCCTCTCGTTCTCTCATTCTTAATTTCCCTCTCGAAATTCCCCTGATCAGATGACCGAAGAGAGGGTTGTTTCTCATCTACTACTGTCTCATCGAGGGTAAGACAGCCTTCGTCGCTCTCGCGAGGGCGACAGGGGCGACTAACCCTAGCGTGCCGCCGCCCCCCCTCCAACCGTTTCCTGCCTCGCCGCCGCCGGAGCGGGCAGCCGAAAGCTCGTGCGGCCCGTGGGGATGGTGGCGGCGGGCGTTTCCCTGTCTCCTCCGGCGGATCTGGGCAAGCGCGACCGGCCGGTGCCCGGAGGTGCTTCGCTAGCGCGAGCCAGCTTCTGCGGCGGTGTCACACCCGGTTTTAGAAAACAAACCGAATGTACCCTGTATGTGTGCCAGGATCAAGTTTCACACATACAATGAGCCAGTAGTGAATAACAGATAAAGTATCCCGTAAAACAAACTATATAAATAACTTACGAGTCTATCAGAGTTACAGTGTATCCTGGAAACAAAGGCTCCAATCTTCACAGGCAGTCGACTGGGGGTTGCGTACGCCTAGACTTTAGCACCATCTTACACCTTTTCTTTCTTTCTGAGCAGCATCCATTTATATGGAACAAAATAATTTGAAAAAAATAGCAAGCGTGAGCACATGACGTACTCAACAAATGTAATATGACATGCAAGGCTAAGGCAAAAGGGTTTACTGACAAACTGCAGTAAGCGCTTTTAAGTTGGTCAAATTTTATTAAGCATCTATTTACTAGCAAATGTAAGTTTATACCATCCCACAATTAATAGAACATAATAAACTCATAACAATCTCCAGGTAACCACAATTTATATCAAGTTCAAATATATTAATCATGTGAGGGTCCAGGCCGCTCTTGACCGTGAGCACGGCTGATATATCAGTTTTACACTCTGCAGAGGTTGTACACTTTCACCACAAGCAGCGTAAAAGATCAAAAGAACTTTAAACCCAACCATGCCGAGGGGGCCAATCCTCGGGTGGTCGCTCCATGTTCCAATTAAATCATATGATCTTTCAATTAAGCGATAGTATGAACATGGGCATATAATTTCATAATTTCATAAAGTAAACAATATTATTATCTCCAACTTTAATGTCACCATAACCCAACGTAGTAAGCAACTAAGCATAGCTACCCAACATGAATGTAAAAACCCAAGTTTCAGGGATGATTATTATGGTGGTCCTTAATTAGGACCCATCAAATTAAGACACAAGCATGGATGGTGAAATTAATAGTTATTAGGACAATGCATGAAAATAATACACTTGCCTTTTATCCAAATATAACTGCTCAGATAGTCTTCAAAGTCTTGATCTTGAAATCTCTCAAATGACGCATCGTCTACTCGCAACAATCATCAAGCACAAACATGTAGATAAACAAACAAACAAACAAGATACATCTAAGAACAGTACACCAATCAAAAGAAAAGCTTTAAAAGAGCATACTAACGGATAGGGCTTGATTCTAAGGTCATGTGAGCACAAGAATCACTAAAATTTGAGTTAGGATGATAAAGATATGAGCTGAACAAGGGTGAGACATAGATATTATATTTCAGGAAATTAGAAGTAAAAAGAAATTGAGAATTATTATGCAAGAGTGATGAGAGAATGAAACACTAAAGATGAATAGGATTAAATGAGAGAGATAAACAAAGTCTTGATGTTGGCAAAAGGAGGATGAACAAAGCAAGGATATGATTAGTTGGGATAGAGAGGATCATTTTACATTTAAACCATACGGTGATCAATGCTACCTTGGACGGTCATACGGAAAAATATACATCACGCATCCTTCCTAATTGCTGTGCTAATGGGAAAAGTCTCACCTGATTGGCCGAAGGCTTGCTTGCTCCTGTATATTGGTCCTGTACGTTGCTTATACGTGTACGTGGTTTTCTCTGGCTGTCGTCTTTCGCCTCATGCTGCCATCATTTGAGAAGGGTAGAAGCATGTTTTGTTGTACGGTGGATGATTAACTGAGCGAGCAAAACCTATACAGGATGGTAGCCAAGCTGAATTGCACGTACATGCATGCAGAACAGAACTCAATCAACAAAGGACGTAACGATACATGCTTGTAGGCTGATATGAATTTAGATTCCCATGCGTGCTTACGTGCATGAAGTCATGCATGGCCGTTGATGGTTTCTGATGTCTCGCCGGCGTCAGCTCTGTTCGTGTAACTGGTGGTCATGATCCTTGCATCAGTTTGCAGCAGGGCAATGCTCGACCTCGTAAACAGAAGCAGGGCCGTAGCAGCTTCGAACAGAACACAAAAGATCGAGGCAGCGTCCATGGCAGATCTCTGCAGCTACGGGAGAGATAGATACGTCAGGCCATGGTACTGGGAGGCACAAGAATATGTGTGAGCGGCAGAAACGGGTCAAGGTGGAGACGAGGAACGTGATGACCGGGCGCGTGCTGCAGTTCTCACCATGTGTCTTCCCTAAATAAAAAGCTCACGCAGCAACAAAATAAATAACAGCAAGTCCGACCCACTACATCCAACATCTAAACATGCGTGAAAGTACTCGGCTGGGACCCTACCTATGACTAAGCCTCCATGAGAGCATCATAGCATGTAGGAGCGCTGCCTCCATGAGAGATCCAGCCACCATCCTCGATCGAGTACCTAGCGCTGTCATGATCGCGCTGAAGTGGCAGGGGTTGACACAAACCACCTCAACACACAAGCATCTTGCTAAAAAAGCAAAAGCTCGGAATGTACTTATTACATATAAGATTTTTGTCTCCAAAATACCACAAGTTTTTTCTACCCTCTCCACCGGTAATGGGGTCACACGTTCTCAACGGAAATACTACGGATAAAGTCTACAGCCAAGGAAGAAAACGACTCAACCATAGCTTCAAACTACGCCTCCGAGCAGTTAGGATTATAGCCATCCTGACTTCCTCTAGGTCCAGCTCCGGGTGGTACGTATGGATGAGAGCCAGGGTGCTCTTAACCACAAACTCCAAGTTGAGCTTGGCCACGCTCATCGCATCTTCGGGAAGACAACGCAGCTGATCGGAAAGCGGTGGCACCGCCATGCCAACAGGTGATGGATTGACGCTGTCACACGCGAAACGAGCAGCTTCCTCCAGGACGCCGTACCGATCCACGAACTCTGCAAAAGATCAGCGGCAGCAAGATAGTCAAGACCACGCCGAAAACCGCCAAGTGCTAACAACTTCATCGGCTAAAGAAACTGACCCTTGATGGCTGCTTCATGGGTGCCCAGCGCACGAGCTTGAGCCTTGACAATATTGTCCAGCTTTTTCTTCATCAGCTCGACCTTCTGCTCCCAAGTCTTCTTCTTGCTGGCATGGCCTGCGCAGAAGGCCAATCCACAACCAAGGGTTATGACATCATGATCCACACAACTCGGGAAATCAAGTCGGCGCCGCATGGTTCTTCTCTCACATTGCAGGGCTCGTTAAAGGTCGGCATCCCTTTGCTTCGCGGCGGTGGACTGCTCCTTTAGCGATGGCTCCAGCGCCACCACCCGGTCCTCCAGTTGCTTCTTTTCTTGGGTATGGCCTAAGCAAAGCATTCACCGTAACCAAGTGTTAATGGTTCCACCAAAGCAAGGTTGCACACCATACACAAAACCCTGACACTAAAAGGACTCAGCGTAAGTTTAAGCAACCACTCACTGGCAGTCAGGCACTCCAGTTGGGTCAGGAGCTCCCGATTCAGCTTCACAGTGTCCTCCATGCCCGATTCCTTCCGGATGGCGACCTCCTTGGCCTTATTGGCGATCATACAGACTCGATCCCTGAGCTCCTACAACTCACGGTGCTCATCCTCGGCCGCCTGCATCATACGAGTGTACTTCCCCGCATTCTCCACCAAGGCCTGCGAAATCCAACATGCTTTGGGTTAACAAAAAGCCCAAAAGGGCAAAAGGGCGGGAGCGGAATAACAGATCTATCTCAATATTCAGCATCAAAGTGTCAGATGCGCCGCGAATTTGCTGGAGCGACTCACGGCTCGCGTGCACGCAACTCCCAAACCACTTAGCTCGGCTCAGGCCATCGTCACCACCACCCCCCTGCCCAGCATGCTGTGCTTCCTGGGCATCGTCCAACAATTGTGGCATGGCCAGAACATCGTCAGCAGAAGCCTCTCTCCCAACTTCCCTCTCCACATCTCCAGAGCCACCAGCAAAGAGCCCTTCCCCGTCTCTGCTGCCACCCGCACCGGCAGCCGGCACCGCGACGTGCTCCACAAGTGCCATTGCCGCCTCCTCTGCGTGCTGCGGCGCTGGCTTGGATGCTGCAGGGTTGTGCCCCGCAGAGTGTTGGCGGTCGTTACAACCCAAATCCGACCACCAATACTCGGGATAAAATGAGAGACTATGCATCATTCCATGTACTTAGGTTTATTTCTAATAAAGTTCCACGAGTTTTGGTGAGTGTCATGTTTGCAGGTACAATATCACGAAACACGTGCTATAGGGGCCAAAAATGACAGAAACGGCCGAACGACATGTTCGGCCAGTTATCCCCCTTAGCCGTACAGGCCACCGGGAGCCGTCCACGCCACCGCCAACCGAACGAACGCATCAAATGACAGGTGGACGACTGCGATGTCTGTCTCTTATACACATCTCGAGAACGTACGTGTCGGACCAGCTCCGTCAGTCGGAGATGGTAATCCACGGGTTTTGGTGAGTGTCACTTGTGCAGGTACAACTACGACAAATATGTGCTATTGGGGCCGGAAATGACCAAATCGGCCGAACAACTCCGTTCGGCCGGTTAACCCCTTTAGCCGAGCAGGCCACCGGGAGTCGTCCACGTCAACAATGACCAAGCGAACACATCACACGACACGTGGGTGACCGCCAACTCATCCTGGACCATGCCATGTCATCCTGGGCTAAACCAACGCGAAGCCATCCACCAGGAGACAGTCCAGAAGGCCCACAGGGCAGAGTCGGTGCTGGGGAGGCCGGCCACGGGCCAGGCCCAGTTCGGCCGAACTGGGCCCTTCGGCCGAACCGCCCCCAGCTGGGAACCGACACCAGGGAGCAAATCTTGACCGTGGGAAGCAAGGTCGGCGGATCCTGTGGTTCGGGCGAATTGGGGAGTTCGGCCGAACCGACCTGTTCGGCCGAACCGCCTCCCCTCGCCCGAACTCCCAGGGGGTACCCCCCTGGCTCCCTTGGCCGCTACCCTACCTCAACCTCCTTGGACTCCTATAAATAGAGGGTCACTTTCACTTGTAGACACACACCAAGCCAAGGAGCTCATTTCCACTTTCATTCTAGTAGAGTTAGGATAGTTTAGTTGGGAGTTAGAGTTGAGTCGAGCTTTGCCTCGGAGGTTCCGGAGTCGTCTTCAAAAGCTCTGGTAATAGCTCTTGTATCTTTTACTTTACCTTTTGTAAGACATTGAGTGTCAATATAGTTATCTTTATCACTTTGCCTTTGTCATTTATATCTTGCTTCTACTTTATCCTAGTTGCAGCTATATCTTGTTTAGACTATAGTCAGTTATAGTTCTAGTGCTTGTAGTCTTGTTTAAGTCTTTGTCTTGGCTGGTTCTTCGATCTTGCTTGATACCTGTCTCTTATACACATCTTGCATGACTGGTTTCCAACTACCGTCAAACTTCCAAGAAAATCCGGAGTCATTTGTGAGGAAAGTACGACCCCGTGTTGTACCTCCTCAGAAGCAACTCCTTCCGACGAACCCAGTCCTTCCCGTCGTTGACCAGGCTACATCGAGGATGGCAACCAAGACGATCCGTGAGTTCTCCGCTCCATCAAGCGAGAACGTACGTGTCGGACCAGCTCCGCCAGTCGGAGATGGTAGCTTCGAGCTGAAGCCAGCCCTCATCAACATGGTCCAGGCTAGCCCATTCTGCGGCAAGCCACACGAAGATGCCAATGCTCATCTCCAGCATTTCCTGGAGATTTGCAACACCTTCACCATCCGCGGAGTAAGTATTGATGCCATTCGCCTTCGTTTATTCCCATTCTCATTATTAGGCAAGGCGAAGTAATGGTTTTATGCTAACCGCGAGGCTATAGACTCTTAGGATAAATGCACTAGCGCTTTCTTGCTAAAATTCTTTCCGGTTGGGAAAACCAACGCCCTCCGGAACAAAATTGCTAGTTTCCAGCAGTTAAAAGATGAAACAGTCCCGGAGGCATGGGATCGCCTCCAGGACTATATTTCTGCTTGTCCTCACCATGGTATGCAGAGTTGGTTCATTATCCAAACTTTCTACCACGGGCTGAGAATTTCTGCCCGTGAGTACCTGGATGCTGCTGCTGGAGGCTCGTTCTTCTCTCTTGAGGAGAGTCGTGCGAAGGCCCTCATAGAGAAGATGGTTGAGAACCAAGGCTGGTCTGATGACCGGACTCAACCAAAGACCCGAGGAGTTCACCAAGTTGAAGCTCTGGACATGCTCGCTGCCAAGATGGAGCTCCTGATGAAGAAGCTGGAGGCCCCTGCTCAAGAAACGGTGAAAGCCATGGACGCTCGCATGATCTGCGAAGTCTGTGGCAACACTGGCCATTCGGGGAATGACTGCCCCGAAACGCGAGAAGATGCCCACTACGTCAACAACTCCAACAACAACGGGTACCGACCGAACAACTACGGCAATCAAGGCTAGAATTCGCGCCCAAACCTCCCGTTCGAGAGGCCACAACAAGGTAATTCATATAATTCCAGCTCTTTCAATAATCAGCCGTCTCTTAGAGATCTTGTGTTTGGCCAGATGAAAATAACTGAAAACATCAATAAAAAGCTTGCTGCTAATGATAAAACTCTGGAAAGCATAGACTCTAGGATGGAATCATTTTCTTCTGCTATGAAAAGTCAACTGAGCTTTATCATTCTCTTCTGCCATGAAAAGTCAACTGAGCTTTAATAAAATGATAGAAACTCAAGTCGCTCAGTTAGCAGCTGCTGTTCCTGTCACTGAATCGGGGAAGATTCCGGGGCAACCCGAACCTCCTCTCGAAACAGTGAATGCTATCACTATGAGACAATTTCCCTTCCAAATTTTAATTTCCAATTGCATTTGCATGTTTCCCTTTCCAAAATAATTGAACCACTTGAGTAATTAATTTGAGAGAGAGTAGAAAATTTTGCAAGCTTGGTTTAAATAAATGGTCATATGCTGAAATTTTACCTAGGATGGATGTAATTGGTAATTTTTATCATTTTCTTCCCTTCTAGAACATCTCCATTTATTTACTATAACCACCAACCAGCACCAAACATATCTACCCCACTAAAATGGCTGCACTCACACCAATAATCACAAAACATGGCAGCATGGGGGTGTGTAACACCCAAAAATAGCCTATTTAAAATTTCTAGTAATTAATTGATTATTTATTATCATGTTCATGTTTAATGTAGGTTAAATAATTAATTTCTGAAAATTAAAATCAAATATAAGGCATAGAAACATTTTTATTGCATTCATGCTGGCTGCATTGAATTTTGATTGTGTGTGGTTCAAATAAGAATTTAAATCTAATTTAAATTCGCGTTTGAATCGCATTTGGTTGAGCCCTAGAAAAGTTGTTTCAGTCCTGGTTCGCTTTCGCCCCCTAAACTTTTCCCTAGATCGTTTTCCCTCCTTCCTCACTTTCCCTCCCGAACAGGCCCAGCTGCTCCCGCCTCCGCACGGGCCCGCCTTCCCCTCTCCGCCACCCTACGGCCTAGCGCGCCCCCATGCGGCCCAAGTGCACGGCCCACCCCGCAGCGCCACCGGCCTCCTGCCCGCCGCCGCCGCCTAGTCTTGGCGTGCGTGCCGCGGCCGCCTTGGCGGTTGTGCCGCCTCGGCGCCTGAGCTCCACCGCGCCTCCCTTCGACCCTACTTAAGCCGCCGGACACCACCGCCTCTCGGCACCAAGCCACAGCCACCGCCTCCGCAGCGCCTCCTCGCCAGCACGCGGTGAGCCACCACAGTCCTCGAGCTCGCGCCGCTGCCTTCGATCCTTCGCCCCGGAGCTGCATCGCCTGAGTCGACCGCCGGAGGAGCTTTGCGTGGTGGTAAGCTTCACTCCGAGCTGCGCACTGCTTTTTCTTTCGCTCCGTAGCCCCTGCGCGACCCCGCCGGAGCCCGCCTCCGCTGCTTCCCGACGTTGGCCTTCGTAGCCTCTCGGTTGTCAATGAGAACCCCACCATTGCGTCCACCATCACGCCCCGAAGCTGTAGCACCCACCCGCGCTCTCTCTCGCGCCCCCTAGCTCGCCACCGTCTTCGCCGGAGCTTTGCCTCCGCCCCTCACCGCCGCACACCACCCACGTCACTTCCCCGCCGTCGAGACCTCCCTAGGTGAACTCGCCGCGCCACCAGCTCTCTCCCCGACCCAACCCCGAGGAAAACCGAGCTCCCTAGCCCTGGATCGATCTCGCTCCGGCGAGCCACCGCCGCAAGAGCCGGCGGCGCCGCCGCGACATATTCCCCCTCCGGCGACCCCGCTCCCGAACCATTCCCCACCGTCCGATCCAGATCCGACGGCCCTGAGCCGCCCCCGCTGCTGAGTCAAAGTCGCCCATACCGGTCAACTCCCGGTCAGCCGGGCATTTTTGTTAAAGAGCCCCTGGCTTTCCTTAAAATCAACCCGCGATCCGGCCTAGTTCAAAAGTATTCGCGAATAGGTCCAGTTTTATCCAAATAGCCCCCTGAGCTTTTAAATATTAGTGCGCGCCGTCCTGCCCCATTATTTTTGCACGGCAGCCCTCGGGTTTTAATATGAAATTACGTATAGGTCCTCAGTTTTTCACAAATAAACCCCTAAAACTTAGAAACCCCATAACTTTCACGTTTTAGCTTCGATTAGTGTGATTCTTGCGCTCTTGTGTTCGTAGCGAAGCG
>OAMR01000223.1:0-54653 GCA_900205405.1 Echinochloa crus-galli
TCACTTCTGGTCCAATGGCATGAATGCTTTCCTTTTTGGTCATGGACCAATGACCCCAACCCTGGCCGATGTCTATATGATAACCGGCCTGAATATCACAGGGACTACACATCCATATGAGTACAAAGGCTCATCCAAGCAGATAGGGGTGAAGATAGGAGTCGGCTACAAGAGATATATCCAGATTCACATGCATGATGGCCCCCTGACCAATGTCGAATACAGAGCTTTTCTAAATATGTGGCTGTGTAGATTTGTTTTCTGTGGCAAAGCCAATGAGCCAACTCTAAATCACATTGTGATGGCTGAAGACCTGGCTGCAGGCATACTTATTCCTCTCGGGAAATATCTTCTGGGAAGTGTCTATCATATGCTCCATCAGACCACCTATCAGATGCACACCAACAAGAAAATTTCCTGCGTCAATGGTCCCTGGTGGTTTGTCCAGATGTGGCTGCAATTGTACATGCACCAAATTGTCTCCATTGACCTCAACAGCCGATATTTCCCCGCGGTCAATTACCAGGAAGCAGAAGTCCAGAGCACCAAAGGCTGTCAAACCTATGGGGAAGCAGCCTCCACTATTGCTATCAACAAGAACATTGGAGAACTGTTTGAACTTTTCTTCAAAGGCTTTGCCAATCCCCTCTGGTTCCCATACATGGACAATGACAATCTCACTTTCCCTTGTGAATTCAGCTTCGAGACTGGATGCATAGATACAGAGTCCTCAGCAATTTTTAACACTTTCATTCGGCCTTGCATCTTACCAGCCGAATTTTGTGGAGGAAGGCTGGTTCAAAGTTCATATGAGTATTACCAGCCGAACATAGTTGCCAGGCAACTAGGGTGTGGCCAAGTGCCCCCAAGATTATTTCTCCATGAATTCCTCAAGCCGAGGCAGATCATCAAAGACTCCACAGAAACAAGAAGGGTCTTTGATTACAAGTGCTGTGCAGCCATCTATCAACTCGATCCCTTTGTGCCAACAGCACTCATTCATCCTTCCTTCACCCTTTGGTGGCAAGAATTCCATGATCATATCTTCAATGCACCAGTTCACCCTCTTTGCCTTGAGTTAATGCCTGATTATCAGCCGAATTCAGAGGTAAACATGCTTATAATCCATCTGTTTTTCCAATAACACCCTCTTTCATCGACTTTTGATTCTGTTATTCTGCAGGACACAGTCCCTGCCCCTCTGGCTAGAGCAATTGTATATAACATCGCTGGCCCAATATCTATTCTGGGGCATCTCTCTCCTTCTTTGGCTCAAATAATGTCCAGGCCTGCCAGTCTGGATCCAATTCTTGCTGCACCACCTTCTGCCAAGAGGAAAACATCTTCTCTAACTGCCCCTTCAGCTATAAAGAAGAAAAGAACAAGCAGCAAAAGAATTGCTCAGGTCAGATATCTCCTTCCTCGAGTAAAATGCTAATTTCATTCTGCTCACTTCTACTCCTTTATGATTTCAGGCCAAATCACAACAATTGGCCATTAGCACAGAACCTGCCGATGCTTCAGTGATTGGTAAAATTTCTCACTATTTTGTCTTTAAAGTTCCTCTCCATCGGCATTGATTCTTTTTCAGTCTCAGAGCAAATCTCAATGGACCCAATCTTGGAGAACTCTTCTTTTCATCAAGAACCAGCTTCAGCCCTACCTGATGTACCTCAGCCAGAAGCCTCATCTCCACCAAAGAACCTTCCAAGCTCTCCTCAGCATGGCATACAAGAATCTTTGCCTGAGCTTGAGCTGCCCTCTCTCTCCATCCAAGAGATCAGGAATGAGGTAGAGATAATTACCCAGTCTTCCCAGTTCTTTATTCAATGGATAATCATTAATTCGGCAATATCTCTTTCCAGGAGAAAATAACTTCATCACCCAGCTACTCATTTCCTTTGGATGATCTTGTTGCCGAACAAGCAGAGGAAATTTCTTCTAATCAGGCTTTATCAGAAGAAACCCAGGCAAAACTAAAGGAAATCTTCTCCTTTCTGCAAAATTGAAGTTGATAAAAAGAAGATAGCCGAAATTCCTGGTTTGACAGAAAAGTTGCGCAAGGAGGCTTCAGCAGCCCTGAATGAAGAGAAGCAACTCAAAGCCAAACTTTCTGCTCTGGCCAAAACCCAAGAAGCTGACAAGCAGTTATTAGAGAATATCAGCAACATGATCCTGAATGCCAAAAATGTAATCTCAAAGTACTTGGGTGTGTAAATTGTATCAAATAGTTTGATAGCCGAATGCCTGATCAATTCTGCATTTTCCATCATCTTTATTCCGGCTTTGTTTCGTGGTGCATAACTTATTCGGCAACGCTGGCTTCTGCAGTATCAGTCTCGAAAAGCTTAGTATAGCCGAATGTGACATCAGCATGAATTCCAAACGACACCGAAAACGTTCGGTTTTGAGAATCCTTTCCACCTCCCTGACCAATGTCGAATACAGAGCTTTTCTAAATATGTGGCTGTGTAGATTTGTTTTCTGTTGCTAACTGATGTGCTCCACATAATCCATCATGCACTTCACTCATCAACTTCTTTGCTTCTTCTTGATTTAAGCAACGTAATAATACTCCGTCCAGGGATTTATAATATAAATCTTTATCAAGAAGAACAAACTTTATAGCTTTATACCTGAGTCTTCTAGAAACCTTCTGGGATGGATTCTCCAAATAATCGGCAATTTCTTTCCTCCAATCACCTTCTGCCAAACTACTCCCGAAAGCACAATCATCAGTAGCAAATACCTCTTGATTTTCTCTGTAACCTGATGCACTTTGAGCCAATCTATTTGCTTCTCCATTATCCCCTCTAGGAATGTGTCGTAGAATTACTGACCGAAAGCTCTTCAATATTTCTTTGCATTCTTCATAGTAATTCCTCAAGATATCACTTTTGCATTCATATTCACCATTCAATTGTTTTATGACCAATTCTGAATCTCCAAAAATTTCAACTGCAATGGCTTTTGCTTCTTTCAAATATTGGAGCCCTTTGAGTAATGCCTCATACTCAGCCTGATTGTTAGTAACAGTAGATTGAATGGGAATAGCAAACTCAAATGTTTCTCCTTTGGGTGAAATTAATAAAATACCTGCTCCACCACCTTTGTCGCATGAAGATCCATCGAAGAATAATACCCAAGGAATAATGTTAAGCAAATTTATTGATGTATCATGATGTTCAGTAATGAAGTCAGCAATAATCTGCCCCTTGACAGCTTTTGCCGATTCAAACCTTAATTCGAATTCAGATAAGGCCAAAATCCATTTGCCAATCCTTCCATTCAAAATTGGCATTGACAACATATGCTTAATCACATCAAATTTCGAATGTACAACGCATTCGGCATTTAGCAAATAGTGCCGAAATTTTGTACATGAGTAATAAACACATAAGCAAAGCTTCTCTATAGCCGAATACCTTGTCTCCGGGTCTAGTAACTTTCGGCTAAGGTATGCAACTACTCTTTCCTTCCCTTCAAATTCTTGAATAAGGGCCGATCCAATAGTTTGGGCATCGGCCGCCACGTACAACTTGAAAGGCTTGTTCAATTGTGGAGGCACCAACACTGGTGGCTTCTTCATGTACTCTTTTATTTCATCAAAAGCCTTCTGTTGTTCGTCACCCCATACAAACTTTTGATCCTTTTTTATTTTCAATAGTGAGGAAAAGGGCAACACCTTCTGTGACAAGTTTGATATGAATCTTCTCACAAAATTTATCTTGCCAAGCAGTGATTGTAACTCTTTAAGATTAGTTGGAGGAACAATTTCATCAATTGCCTTCATGCTTTTCTTACCAACTCCTATTCCTCCTTCATGTATCAAAAATCCCAGAAACTCTCCAGCCGAAACTCCAAAAGCACACTTGTTCGGGTTCATTTTAAGCCCATGCTTCCTGGTGCATTCTAGAGTTTTCCTTATGTCAGCCAAATGGAACTCATGATCCAATGACTTGATCACCACATCATCAATATATATTTCCACAATCTTGCCGATCAACTCATGAAAAATATAATTCATAGCCCTTTGATAAGTTGCACCAGCATTTTTCAATCCAAAGGTCATGACAACCCACTCAAACAACCCTATGTGTCCAGGACACCTGAAAGCTGTCTTTACTATATCTTCCAATGCCATAAAAATCTGATTGTACCCTGCATTACCATCCATGAAACTGAGCACCTTGTATCCAGCAGCAGCATCAACTAATGAATCAGCAATAGGCATTGGATATCCATCCATGGGTGTAGCCTTGTTTAGGTCTCTAAAATCTATGCAAACCCTCATTTTTCCATTTTTCTTATAGACAGGAACAATATTAGAGATCCAATCCGCGTATTTACAGGGCCGAATGAAATTTGCATCTAGTAATCTTTCAATCTCCTTTTTCACATCGGCCAACACTTCTTCCTTATAGATTTTTCGGGGTGGTTGCTTGTAAGGCCTGTAACCAGGTTTGATCGGCAACCGATGTTCAACAATAGAACGGTCTAGACCGGGCATCTCCGAATAATCCCAAGCAAAGCAGTCCTTGTATTCTTTTAACAATGTCACCAACTTTTCTTTGAAAACCGAATCCAAGTTAGCACTGATAAATGTCGGCCTTGGCTTGTCACCATCTCCAATGTCCACTTCTTCCAATTTATCGGCCGACACAAATCCACGTCCTAATTTTCCATCAGTTCCATCAATTGGATTCTCCATCAAAAATTACTATGAGAGCCGACTGCTTCGATCGGCTGTTGATCACTGCTGGCTGGTGCAACAGGACCTTCTCCCCAGTCTTTGCCTGAGAAACAATCTATGCCTTGATATTCCCAAAAAGCTGGTTCCATATTTGCCACGCTTATTGAATCATCTGCTTGGACAATCTCCACCTCATCATCTATCCACTGAATAAGCTGTTGATGCATAGTAGATGGAATACAACAATTTGCATGAATCCAATCTCTTCCAAGCAGCAAGCTATATGCCCCTTTGCCCTCAATGACAAAGAAAGTTGTGAGCAGCACTTTGGATCCAATCATCAGTTCTACATGAACACAGCCTTTGGTGTCTGAAGGATTTCCAGCAAAATCATTTAGAATTATGCTCG
The DNA here is from genome assembly GCA_900205405.1 of Echinochloa crus-galli. Classification (NCBI taxonomy): domain Eukaryota; kingdom Viridiplantae; phylum Streptophyta; class Magnoliopsida; order Poales; family Poaceae; genus Echinochloa; species Echinochloa crus-galli. The sequence goes on from OAMR01000223.1 coordinate 5,103, forward strand.
TTGGTGTTAAATCTCCAGGGCCCATGCCAAGCTTCCTAAATGTAGTATATGGCATCACATTCACAGCAGCTCCACCATCGACGAACATCTTGGTTAAAGGCTTCCCATTGACAAATCCTTTCAAATATAATGGCTTCATATGTCGATTCTGGATTGGCTTTTCAAAGACAGCTTGCTTATTGAGCATCAATTGTGCCATTAGCTGTTCGACTTCATCTACCTCTGACAACGCTTCCTCCTGCACAACTTGATCAGTGGGAGCCATAAATTCATTCGGCAAAAAGCATACCATGCATGTAGGAGCCGAATGACCATCTTCTTCAGGCTTGTCCTTTCGACGCCATATTGATTTCATCTTAGGCCTTGCTTGCTTTAATTCTTGATTCCTCAAACGTTGTACTCTTCTCTTTTGGCTTTTCCTCAAGCCAGGTGGACACCATTGTCCTTCTTGCCAAACATAAGCATGATCTTCTTCTTCTTCATGATCAACCCACCTGTAATCAGCATGCCTCTTTCTTGGTTGATCATTAAAACGCCGATCATCACTAGGATGCATCCTGCCAATTCTTTCATGGACAGATCGGCGATTGACAGTTTCCTGCCTATATTCAACATGCCTATCATTGCATTCAGGACAATTATTCCATGTGGGAAGCTTCAAACCTTCGTTCCAACAGTGTCTGAAGAATGCACACCCCCAATGCGCACGTTCCTGCTCTCGAGCATACTCTTCTTGTTCCTCCCTATATCTTTCTTCCTCGTATCTCCTCTTCTCCTCTTCACGTCTATGCCTTTGGTAACGCTCCTTTTCTTGCTGACGTTTCCATTTGTTAAGGAGGATACGTGTAGTGACTCTAGGCTTGGAGGATTTCCCAATTTCAAATTGATCATTCGGGAAGCGAGAGTCTTTTTTGCGAATCTGTTCAATTGTGACTTGCCGAGTAGGATCAACTGAGCCACTTTGTTTTGCCTTCTCTGAAGTTAAAACTTTCATCTTCCCCTTTTCTTCAGGTGCAACAGCATTCACCATGTTGATTGAAAACCCAATCATATTCTGAGGGAAGGGATTGCTATCCAATTTCATTCTGTTGTCAAACTTCAGGTGCCCCTCTTGAATAGCCTTTTGAATCCTCATTCTGAAGATCCTGCATTCATTAATGGAATGAGAATTTCTGTCATGAAATCCACAATACTTCTTGTCTTTCACTCCTTCAGGCCGAAGCATAGAATGCCCCTCTGGTAATTTGATTCGGCCTTCTTTCACAAGGAAATCAAATAATTTGTCCGCCTTAGTCACATCAAAATCATATGTGCCCTTGGTCTGTTTAATCCACTTCTGATTCACTGCAATCGGCTCTTTGCCCCACACTATTTCTGTTGCAGCTACCTCTTCATTGTCCTCATACTCATCTTCTTGATCTGCTCTTTCGAGGAATTGGTTGTAAATATCGGCTACATCATTTTGCTTGGCAAATCTACCATCTTTCTTGAGGCCATATGCTTGGTTACTCATCAATGTCAATTTCTTTGACAACTGACTCAGATCTTCAAACTCCATACCGAACAGCTTTTCACGAATTGCAGGTAGCATCCCAGTCACAGCCATACTAGCCAACTGATCATCTGGAATATTTAGAGAAAAGCACATATTCTTTGTCTCCCTGAATCTTCTGAGGAATTCTGTGGGTGTTTCATTAAATCTTTGCCTCATGCTAGTCAAATCAACCAATTTCTTCTCAGTGCTGCCAGTGTAGTAATGAGCATGGAATTTCTTTTCTAGGTCCTTCCAAGTGCAAATTGACTGAGCAGGTAATGAAGCAAACCATCTAAAAGCTGGACCTGTTAATGACAATGGGAAGTATCTTATTCTGAAAGCCTCATCTGCTGAAGCCTCACCAAGTTGCATCAAATACCGTGCTATATGCTCCACAGTACTAGTGTCATCCTGTCCTGAAAATTTAGTAAATTCTGTAGGCACTTTAACTCTGTTAGGCAATGACACCCTTTGATACCATTCTGGGAAAGGCGATGAGTACATGTATCCCTGATTTTTAGGCTTCAGACCGAACTGATTTTGCAATACATCGGTCATTTTTTGTACCATGATATCAACATTGGTATCTTGATTCTCTGGCCTTCCAGTAGGCATTCCTGCAGCACCATGATATCCAGGATTGGGTAGAGCATCAATAGCATTATAATCCATGAATTCTGAATATCCATTCCCATACATATCCCTTTGCAGCCTGTTTTTCAAAGGAGATATTTTATAAGCAGAAGCAGGTGGATTCCCTGTAGTACCGAATGCCGCTTCACCAAATGTGCGAGGTTTTGGCACTGCTTGCTGAGGATCTTGCTGAACTGGGCGACTATTCGCATCTTTTGTCCCAGAAACTCCAGTTTCTCCAACATTGTCTTTTCCATGCGGCTTTTGAGTTGTTGTGGGTGGCCCGAAGTACGTTGGTCCACCAGGTGGCCCATATTCCTGCTCAAAAGTTTTATCCACGCTCTGATCAAAAATACTGATCATTATCAATCGAAAACTGTTCAAGAATGCAGTATTGTGATTGGTCATTGTTTCTCCCAGAGCCTTGTACAATAAGCAAGAAAAATGCTCTCTTTCTTCATCTGAGCAGGAAGCTTCAAACCTTCGTTCCAACAGTGTCTGAAGAATGCACACCCCCAATGCGCACGTTCCTGCTCTCGAGCATACTCTTCTTGTTCCTCCCTATATCTTTCTTCCTCGTATCTCCTCTTCTCATCTTCACGTCTATGCCTTTGGTAACACTCCTTTTCTTGCTGACGTTTCCATTTGTTTTTCAAAACTTGAGTGTCCCACCAGGCGTGCCAAAAAGTGTGTTGACGCAAAATATGCAGTTCGCGCCAAGCACCCAGCAAGCCGAATTAGCTAGCTTCACACGTGGCCCTGGCTTTCGAATTCCGGAGGCGTGCCAGTCAGTTTTCCCTGAAAACTAACAAAGGAAGAAAACGTTTAGATAAAAACCCGGAACGTGCCGGCTTGATACCAGACAGTTCCATTTGTACGGCTCGCAAAGCCAGTCTTGATCGATATATAGCTACGGGCGAGCTATCTATCAATAATCCATGCATTCGGTACGTATTCGGCAAAAGCACGTAAGAAAGATCTTTTGTCTCTTTATTACGTGTGGACTCCTTTCAAAAAGTAATCATTAAAAATAGCCATTAAAAATCATAGTTGCAATTGTAGTCATTCAATAAATGGTGGTAAACATATTAATAACAAATCAGTTAACTTGTTTTCTACAAGATATATGAATAAAACATAGGTGAATACAAAACGGTAAGCAGGAGACAGATAGCACGCAGAAAAGTAGGGGCTTAGAATTGGACGAGTGAAATTTATTTCTTATTAATGAGATGTAAATGTTATAGTATATAATTTTATTTTACTAGTCCACAACCCGTGCGGGAATAATTTTGAGAGATTTTATCAGAACCTTTTAAAAAATTAAGGGTCGTGGCTAATAATCAATATTGTTTACCTTGCGCTTTGTTCTATTTGGTACTTATTCTACGTATTTATCTTTGTCCACTTGTGATAAACTTTAGTTAGTAGTTACTATATATGCTTTCCCGTTCACATTCACATCGCTTTTGAACTTTACATCAGACCTTTTGTTACGTGTTTAAGTTTAACGGTATCCTTCCACCAAATCCGTCCCACACGTCAGCCTCTTCCTGGTGCTAAATTTTGGTGTTAACACATCTTGTCTTGGATCGTGTAGAAACCATGTCTCATGCAAGACCCGGTTTCCTTCTTTTTCTTCATTAACTCACTTGCCACATCATCTTTTATCCTACATGATATCTTATTTAATGCTATGGACATCATCCTAGTCATTGGGTTGGGATTGCCCTTAAGGTCAAAGTGTCAAACGAACACAGAAGACCATATGGATGGGCTATCCCCTTTTTTGGTTCCTCCATTGACCTACTTCCTTGGTCCGCGTTCTAGAGTTCAAAATTTATACTCAAAATACAAGGCACTCTAGCTATATTAATTGTCTATTTAATTATTGTTGGAGTTAGTGTGGTTAGTTTGGCTGATTGGTGAATAAACACAAGTTGGTCCATTGGTACTCGCGATTATCATTAAAACAACCACAATACAACTTTTCACATAATAACTCAGGGGTATATGCGTCTTTTATTAGTCTCTCTAATATTTACTAGAAACAACTCTCGGATGCCTTGTAAGGCCAGTTCCAGTGGGGATTTCATTTTTATGTTTCCAAGAATGACACATAAGCAAGTAGACAATTAATTCATGGATGAAATGGTCCATGCAATGCATTGTTTCATTTTAGTGTTTCATAGGCAATGCATGCAAGACAAACTAGTTGGAAACCGTCTATACAGAGTTTCATCTAGATAAAACCCATTTCATCTCTCTCCTCATTAACTCTCTACCACATCATCTGAAATGCTGAGTTAGCACCCTATTTAATATGCATGAAACTCTATAAAACCTTGCACTGGGACTGGCCTAAGTATTATAGGATGGAGGGAGTAGTTCTTACATGGACCTGTGCATGCCATGATCTGTGTGAACAGAATCAGCTATAAAATCGTCACTGACTATATGCATACTCCCTCCGTATATAATTTAGATGTCGTTTGGGACAACGATACGGTTTCCAAAACGTAACTTTGACTTCTTATTTTTACAAAAATATTTATTAAAAAATAATATTGTATATGTATACTTTTATAAAAATACTTTTTAAGACAAATCTATTTATATGGTTTTCACATTTTCAAACTCAACTTAAAAGTTATTCGTGATTAATATTGTTAATGTTTGACTAAAATTTTGTCAAAACGACACCTAAATCCTATATGAATGAAGGGAGTATAGCTTTTCTTCCACGCAAAAGTTTCTTTTTAGATTCTTCATACTAATATTTTGGGCTACGCATGAGCCAAAATGCGTGCGTTTGACAGGGTCTCGCCATGTACTGTATTATTTATCTTTCTTTTGTCAGCTCCTCGATAAAAGGTTCAGAAGCTCCTCAAGTTGTTGCACTTGTATATCTACATAATAACCACCACGTACAACTTCGCCCTGGTGGACTCTTATTTTTAAGCGGCGCGGCCATAAACTGCTTTGCAACTTGTAGTACTTTTTAATTTTGATCGGGTCGTGTCACGCTCATGTCAACTTCGAGTGCGCGCTACTATACCGCCGACTGCCGAAAATTAATTCTCCGCAACTGAACGAGTGGCCAAGGGGGAGGTCAAGCAAATGCGAGGCGGTTTTGAACAGGTCTGTCTCACTCAGTCACGACGTAGCACATCATCTCTCCTCCTCAAGTTCGCTGCGCTACTGCTGTGTCCGTCCGTGTGTATATATATACACAGACACACACACACAAGCAAAAGAGCACAAGCATAATAATACAGGTGTTGCTGCTGGCTGATCATCACAAGCAAAAGCAGATTATTGTACGTTGTTGCTGGCTGATCATCACCGCCGGTGGCCCCGATCCTCACCTCGATAGCATCGAACGACAATGGGCTGTTCCGGTGACGATGTTTTCACCGTCTCTGGACCAACGCATATGATGACCAAAAATAGCAGCATTGAGATTGACTGGTACGCGTATGATTACTCCCTCGTCTCTCTCTCCTGCTCAAATCCATCCCACCGGCCTTTTAGGCCTTGCATGTGTTTAGTTCTCGTATAAAGATGGTCGAAAAGTCACGTCGGACATTATAGCGCACTGTAGCACTTTTTGTTTATTTGTGGTAACCGTTGTCTTACCATTATCTAACTAGGCTTAAAAGATTCATCTCGTTGTCTACATCAAAACTATGCAATTAGTTTTTTTATTTACCGATGTTTAGTGCTCCATACATGAGGAGAACAGATTTGATGTGATAGGTGAACAGTAAAGTTTGGAGAGAGAAATTTTAGAACTAAACACAGCCCTTATGTACATCTCGAATTGGAGATGTCAAAGTTGGCAAAATGTCATGAATGCGCCACTATAGTATTTCATTTGTATTTGTGAATAATTGTCCAAATATTGATTAATTAGGCTTAAAATCTTCGTCTCGCAAAGTACAACAAAACTGTGCAATTAATTTTTTATTTCATCTACATTTAGTACTCCATACATGTGTCAATATTTTGATGTGATAGTGATAGGAATCTTTTTTTTTATTTTTAGTAACTAAATAAGGCCTGAGCTTACAGCGAGTTTCCAAATGTATGATGATTTCAGGGAAAGCGAAGACCACCGCCGGATCATCCTCGCCTGCCTCGTACGAGGGGTTTACGTTATGCAGGGCGACGGAACTAATAAACGAAACCCGCCGCTCGCGCCGGCGTGGTGGGAGAGCTTCCATTTCCGGCTGCACAAAAAAATGCTCAGCCGCGATTGCGAGTGCCGGTCCTGCCAGCTCCTCGAAGCCAACCGGTGCGGCGCCATTGTCTTCGAGTACGCGCCGCCGGAGGATGCGGCTCATCGCCACCCGTCGTCGGCTCCGCGCTACGTCGTCGCCTTTCGGGGCACCATTGTCACCAAGCCTTGGCATGTCTCAGCGATCCGCGACATCTGCCTCGACGGCACCATCGTGCTCAACCAGCAGCACGAATGTCACACCTTCCACCAGGCTCGCGAGCAGTTCGGAGATTTCCTGGAGACGATCGCCGACGGCGGCAATGGCGGCAGCGCCACCGGCACAAGTGGCGCCGTCTGGCTCGCGGGCCACTCGCTTGGCGCGTCGATAGCGCTGGACGTGGGGCGCGACCTGGCGAGCAGAAAGGACTACTACCTGCCGACGTTCCTCTTCAACCCGCCGCAAATGTCGGCGGCGCCGGCGATCGGCATGCTGCCCATGGCGGCGGTGGCGAAGGGGGTGTTCGCCTCGAGCTACCTGTTGAAGCATGTGCTGGGGGAGACGGTCATGAAGCCCCACAAGGAGCTCATGGAGTCACTGTTCAAGCAGCTGTCCCCATGGGTGCCGAATCTGTACGTGAACCCGAGGGACGTCCTATGCAGAGGCTTCGTCGACTACTTCGAGCAGCTGGAGCAGACGAAGGAATGGTCCGCCGGCGTGGCCGCGTCGGCGGCGACGCTGTCGTACCGCGACATGTTCTACTTTCTGTTCGGCAAGCAGAATGATCGGCCGCACCTCCTGCCATCCTCAAGGCTGTGGAAGAACCAGAGCCCACAAGGCGACGCGCACGAGCTCCGGCAGTGGTGGCAGCAACAAGGCCCGGAACTGGTGTTGAGCTCCAAGCAATACAGGTGGTCGTCTTAGCTTGACAGTAATTCTTCCCTGTCTGAGTCGTCGTTGTCTGTAATCCTTTTGCTGTTACTGTTTTTCTTCTTAGCTGAATAAGCTGGCCACGGTGTCAGGCGGAGCGAGTATGTAGGGAGCTCCTTGCACGTTTGTTTGTGCAAAGCGCGTCTCTAAGAGTTGAGGACGACGAGTTCGTGGGGACGTGGGATGGCGCGTCCTGGTGATCGGCTTGCCGGACTTGTCGGAGTGTCCGTTGCTTTGTATTCTGCATTATTTAGGAGAGTCTAATACATCACAGAAAAGCTGCCGATTCTTTTGCAGCGCAACTCGTGTGTCCACTATGTTCGTGTGTGTTTGTTCCCGCGGTTCGCCGGTGAGGAGGCTCGCTGGAATCGCAACAATTGGCATCACAGCCTCGCGGGCGGCCGGAGTCGATCGCGGCGAGATACCGTTGTTGGAATCGTGGTCCGGCGATCTGGTGGGTGTTGATGGTGGGTGACGACAGCAAGTCGAAGAAGGCCGAGAGCCCTCCCTGGCGAGCAGAAAGGACTACTACCTGCCGACGTTCCTCTTCAACCCGCCGCAAATGTCGGCGGCGCCGGCGATCGGCATGCTGCCCATGGCGGCGGTGGCGAAGGGGGTGTTCGCCTCGAGCTACCTGTTGAAGCATGTGCTGGGGGAGACGGTCATGAAGCCCCACAAGGAGCTCATGGAGTCACTGTTCAAGCAGCTGTCCCCATGGGTGCCGAATCTGTACGTGAACCCGAGGGACGTCCTATGCAGAGGCTTCGTCGACTACTTCGAGCAGCTGGAGCAGACGAAGGAATGGTCCGCCGGCGTGGCCGCGTCGGCGGCGACGCTGTCGTACCGCGACATGTTCTACTTTCTGTTCGGCAAGCAGAATGATCGGCCGCACCTCCTGCCATCCGCAGTGGTGTGGAAGAACCAGAGCTCACAAGGCGACCCGCACGGCCTCGGGCAGTGGTGGCAGCAACAAGGCCCGGAACTGGTGTTGAGCTCCAAGCAATACAGGTGGTCGTCTTAGCTTGACAGTAATTCTTCCCTGTCTGAGTCGTCGTTGTCTGTAATCCTTTTGCTGTTACTGTTTTTCTTCTTAGCTGAATAAGCTGGCCACGGTGTCAGGCGGAGCGAGTATGTAGGGAGCTCCTTGCACGTTTGTTTGTGCAAAGCGCGTCTCTAAGAGTTGAGGACGACGAGTTCGTGGGGACGTGGGATGGCGCGTCCTGGTGATCGGCTTGCCGGACTTGTCGGAGTGTCCGTTGCTTTGTATTCTGCATTATTTAGGAGAGTCTAATACATCACAGAAAAGCTGCCGATTCTTTTGCAGCGCAACTCGTGTGTCCACTATGTTCGTGTGTGTTTGTTCCCGCGGTTCGCCGGTGAGGAGGCTCGCTGGAATCGCAACAATTGGCATCACAGCCTCGCGGGCGGCCGGAGTCGATCGCGGCGAGATACCGTTGTTGGAATCGTGGTCCGGCGATCTGGTGGGTGTTGATGGTGGGTGACGACAGCAAGTCGAAGAAGGCCGAGAGCCCTCCCGGGTCGCCGTTGAAGAAACCTGGCAAGGTTGACGGTGCCGGCGGGAGCGGTGAGGCCGTGCGAGTTGTCCGGGAGGTGGCCAATGCTCACCAAGACTAACTACACACGTGGTCTTTGATGATGAAGATCAAGATGTAGGGTCGTGATCGTGGAAGGCGATCGTACCCGGCGGCGTACTACCAAACCCCGCTTATAAGCTTTGGTTGTTAGCCGCTATCTTGTACCGGCTCCAAGTCCACGATCTCGTCTTACTCTTCCTGCACCATGCGAATCTTTAGGAGGATGGCAAGATTGTCCATCTTCTTATTCTAGTTTGATCATAATTCTCTTCTCTTGCAGCCTTTACATTAATCCTTAAAAGACACGCTAAGAAAAAAATTCTAAAAATATAAAAAAATTACTCGTTTAATCTAACAGAATATGATCAACATCGATGATAATAGTCAATATAACGGATCTATTATGGTTTTCTAAAATATGATCCCATCAGCCATTGTAAAAATAATTTAAATTAAAGTAACCGTTATGTGTAGATACTAATAGTCACATAAAATCGGTGGAAGACATAAATAGATGATAGTTGATGGTAACGTGGCGTTACGTGGATAGCTTGTATGTTAAGATAAATGAAGTTAATGATTTTTGGTAAAGGTGCATCTATATACGTTATAAAGATATGAACGGCAGAACTAGGGCAAAGTTGTGAGGCTTGCAACACTCGGTAAAGCCTCCGTTAAAACTCACAACGGCCGCGGCCATCTCCGCGCCGTCTGTTAGTGCTTTTTAATGTCGAGTGGCAATAGCTAGCAAGCGGCCACTGCTGAGGTTTCAGTTGGCAGCAGTTAGACCATTGATGGGCCCTAGTGGTGCCGCCTGCTTCGACGTTGATTGGTCACTGCTTAGACATTGTTGGCGGTGACCGGAAGGAAGAAGCGAGGGAAGGGCGTTGATAAGGACTTTCGGCTTAGACATTGTTGTTAGCTTCACACGGCAGCTTGACTGTATAAAAGGGTTCAATTATTAGTCGTAGCCCAATTCACGAGTCAAAATCCTTCTATAGATTGGATGATGAATTAATTATTAGCATGCATAATGAAACAGTCACAAAAATCTATACGTCCAACACAGCTACCAAAAGCAATTAAACGGATTAATTAGGAGTATAGAAAACTTTTTCCATCTTCACTATTTCCAACCTCACTATTGTGTCTGAAATTTTCTAAAAGAGCACTTTATTATGGGACAGAGAGAGTATGTAGTTAATTTAGATGTAGATTTAGGGATTCTTTTCTGTAATTTCAATACTGACATATGTGCGCATAATTTATATGTAAGTTTAAGAGTTTAGATGGGTAATTTAAATGAAAATAGGGGCTATTTGCGTGGTTTTAATGATGATATTGTTGGATAATTTAGATATGAGATTTGATGGTTACTGTAATTTAAATTATTTTTACAATTGTTGACGTGGACAATATTTTAGAAAAAGCATAATAGATCTATTACCATCAATGATGATCATATTCTATTGGATTAAAATGAATAATTTTGTTTTCTTTTGAATCTTTATAGAAGTTACTTTTTTTCCTAGCGTGGTTTTCTTTTTTGAGGATTATTTATATACTAAAAGGATCCTAGAGAATTGAAAACACTTCTCACCCAATATACCCACACCCGCCCCTCACAGAGGGCCCACCTGTCAGGTTGTAGGACGTGGGAAGACGTGGAAAAATGTGAAAAAACAGTGTAAAATGCGAGAACTTTTTTCACCTAAGACTCTACTCATACCCACGCGGACCCACCTGCTCATGATATACCTACATCTGTAACCACGTCTATACACAATTATCCCGTATTGCTAATAAACAATAGATTTGAGAGTTTTTTCCATATAAATAAAGACCAACTATCTCAAAGATGATGTGCATCTACATTTGAGAATATCTAAAGCTCTCTATACGGCGAATATAAAGTATTTTTAAAAACGATTCGCACGACTGGTCTGTTTACCATGGCCCACTCAAGTGATGTAATATTGTTGTACATATGTGTCATCAATAAACGTGCGTGCTGCACGTGCGAATTAGGATAAAACTGGAGTAAGAAGATGGACAATCTTACCATCTCCTAAAAAACTATGAAGATTGTACAGACTAGCTAGGTAGCGGTGAATTCAACCAGCAGAAGTAGCGGAAATGGCAACAAGGAGGGGAGCAGAACTAATTAAGCTAGTTGCGTGAAAGGATCAACAGTTTATCGGCGGTAAATCGAGGATTTGGTTAACTTTCCAATGGCCAGCTGCATCGTTGGGAATTGCTGTCAAGGCCAGCAGTATCGCTTGGAGCTCAACTCCAGTTCCGGGTCTTGGCGGTGCTTCCACCACTGCCGGAGCTTGTGCGCGTCGCCTTGTGGCCTCTGGTTCTTCCACACCACTGCGGATGGCAGGAGGTGCGGCTGATCATTCTGCTTGCCCAACACAGAGTAGCCCATGTCGCGGTACGACAGCATCGCCGCCGACGCGGCCACGCCGGTGGACCATTCCCTCGTCAGCTCCCGCTGCTCGAAGTAGTCGATGAAGCCGCTGCAGAAGGGGTCCCTCGGGTTCACGTACAGATTCGGCACCCATGGGGACAGCTGCTTGAACAGTGACTCCATGCGCTTCTTGTGGGGCCTCATGACCGTCTTCCCCAGCACGTGCTTCACCAGGTAGCTCGTGGCGAGCAGGTCCCTCTTCGCCACCGGCTCCATGGGCAGCTTGTCGATCACGGGCGCCGGCGATATCTGCGGCGGGTTGAAGAGGAACGTCGGCAAGTAGTGGCAGCCGTCTTCTCTGCTCGCCAGGTCGCGCCCCACGTCCAGCGCTATCGACGCGCCAAGCGAGTGGCCCGCGAGCCAGACGGCGCCACTTGTGCCGCCATTGCCGCCGGCGATCTTCTCCAGGAGGTCTCTGACCTGCTTACGCGCTTGGAGGAAGTCGTGGCATCGGTGCTGCTGGTTGAGCAGGACGTTGCCATCGAGGTAGATGTCGCGGATCGCTGAGAGATCCAATGGCTTGGTGATGGTGCCCCGGAAGGCGACGACGTAGAGCGGTGCCGACGACGGGTGGCGATGAGCCGCGCCCTCCGGCGGCGCGTACTCGAAGACAATGGCGCCGCACTGGTTGGCTTCCAGGAGTTTGCAGAACCGGCACTCGCAATCGCAGCTGAGCATTTTGTGGAGGCGGAAATGGAAGCTCTCCCACGCCCCCTTCTCCCACGGCGGCGGCGCCGCCGCCGCGGTCTGGCTCGCCGGGCACTCGCTCGGCGCGTCGATAGCGCTGGACGTGGGCCAGCACATGATGGCCGAGAGACGGTGCAGCCTCCGAACCTTCCTCTTCGACCCACCGCAGGTTGTCGGTGGCGCCGCCGCTCAACATGCTGCGCGTTGCCGACGTGGCGAGGCGGTTCGGGTACCGTGTCTGCTACCCGGTGAAGGCGATCGAAGCTGGGGGCGACGGCGGCGCTGAGGCCGTTGGAGTCTCAGTCCGCTATCTATAAAACAAGTCTCTAATACTTCCATGGTTATCAAATTTCTAATCCATGCAAAAGTGTTGAGAGATGTGCATCAGCTTTAGACTACTTTCAACCAGAAGTTTCCTTTTCCTCTTTGAGTAAGAAGTTAGAATCGGGGAGTTCAGGCTCAGGGACGGTGAAATTTCATATGTACACAAATCATGCAACTCTTTCAAGGAACGTGAATGGTACACCAAGCCACACTATATTGTAGTCCTCATCATAGCAATGCAAGCAGAAAGATGAAGCTATAAGTAAATATCATACCAAACATCCTCCGCAGGAATAGACAAGCAAAATTGGAGCCAACACCAATTGTAAGACGGCTCCTTGTTTCCTGTGGCAAGTGGGTCTTAAAAGCTCCTCTCCAGCCCAATCTCCGCTTTATCGGCATGAACAAGAACCATAGCTGCCAACTAGATGGGTTGCGAAGCAATAGGGTCATGAAGGTAGACATGCAGACCACAACGGCGATCCGCTCGCTGACTGGGCTCAAAACAACATATGCGCCCAAAGCAAATCCTATAACCATACTTCTCGTTGCCTGCTCCATCGAAATTACAGACAGGAACATGTAGATTGCACGAAGCAGCGGATGGACGTGTTCTGACCCAGCATAGGTGAGCCAAATGGTGGACAGCGTGGAGCCAACAAATGCAAGAGTGTTTGCCATCACGAATGCCTTGAAGGTATACCTGTGTGACAAAATTGGTGCACCAGCATGTGGATGTCCATCCGATATGTAGCCACCGGGCAGAGTGAAAACTGCTGCGAACGTGACCGTTGACACAAGCACCGAACCAACAATTAAGTTCTGTGCTATGTTAGTGAATTTCTTGAGCTCGTTTCCAGAAGTTTTGCCGATGCCAAACTCATCTATGAAATGATCAAGGCGACGAGGACTAAGAACAGCTCCAGTCCATGCCAAACAGCGGAGAATGATGACCTGTGGATTCTATCAGAAGGAAATCAACCTTTCAGGAAAGCAAATGATACAGGTCAAAAACTGATAAAAATTTTAAATCAGACCAGAACATGAATTAGAAGATGCAAATAAGAAAGCAGTATTGGGTGATTAGGTGAAGCTTACCAGTGTATAACTTATGCCTTTGTCAGTTGCCAGTACTGCAAGATCTAAGGCGGTGAGACCCTGGTTGTTCACTATATTTGGCAGTACACTTTTGGTTGCCATTAGAAGGCTCACTATCATCTGGTCTGCATTCTTGACAGCAAGATGCAGGGGCGTGTTGCCTTCAGAGTCCATGGCATTCACCATTCTTACAAGCTCTGCAGTACCAGAGAAACGCCAAACAACTTTCCATTTCTTATGCTCAATAGCAATATGTAGGAAATTTCTTCCTCTACTGTCAAGCAATTCATCACAATCTGGGCAGAATCTACAGAGCTCGTAGATGAGTTGACCATATCCCATTTTAGCAGCAATATGTACAGGAAATAAACCATTTGAATCCGAGCTATATGCTGGAGAAGTATCATGGTGCAATAAGAGCTTCATTGCGGAAATATTTCCAACAGATGCAATGTAATGGAGAGGAGTACTGCCTGACTCATCAACTTCTTTCACAAGAGCTGGGTTCCACTTCAGCAATTCCTGTGTCATTTCTCTTGAGAAAAATAAATAACTTCAGTAAATTTGTGAACTGCATAAATTTTACATGATACAGTTCCTAGTATAGAAAGTTTAGAGCCTAAAACACTATCACTCTACAACTAAAGATATATGCGCTCCCTGTAGTCATAAAGAAAAGAAGGACCACAAGGAAGGCCCTTGCTCTGTGGGTCTTTTTTTCTAATACGCTTCATAGATGTCAAAGCACATCATCTATCAATTGAGGGTTAAATTTTACCTAATGTTTATTATCAAAACCATGCATAGATAACAGAAATGTTAGAGGGTGAACTCAAGTTCTCAACCAGAAGCTGTGGTGTCAAGTCCATCAGACTCCACCAAAGCGTCGATGAGGGCTGATTTTTCTATTCTCCTGATGCCATGTCCAACCAAAAAAAATATATATCCCCAATATTGTTCTTCACTCGGCACCATTGGCCATTGAGTTTTCAACCTAATTAACACTTCATGAGAATAGTTGATGCGACAATAGATAGGCCAGATAAGATGCTGCACCTTATTGCCACAGTTATCAGAACTAGAAGGTATGTACTATTTATTCCTATGGTTAATTCAAGTACACCTTTTTTTTCCTTATAGGCAATCGGTAATGATTTGGTTTACAATATGTGAAACACTTAACCGAAAGGACCACTGGAGCAAGCCCAGGAAAGAAACATGTTTCAGCCAATATTCCATATATATCCACATGTCCAACCTAGTAATTAAGATGGTCATAAGTGTCTGATAAAATAGAAGGTATAGCATAAAAAGAAAAAGTATTGATCAAACATTTCCCTAGTAAAGAAAAAAAAGAATAGAAAGCTTAAGGTTTTCGCAAAGCACATTATCATGCCAATTCCAATAGACAGAAATTTCAGATCAATGTCATAAATATCCTACTCCTATTCCATATTTGATTGGATCAAATTTGCCATTAATCACAGGTGGTAGAAGCATGTGAGGCACAGTGCAAATTACCCAGGGCAGTCCTAGGAATCATGTAATAGGATGGCACAGTACAAATTCAAGAATCTGCTTTGTCTGTAGAGGTTTAAACAATATTGGACAAAGTCTTATCAAATGGAAGCATAAATGAATATTGTATCCGAAATAGATACAGTCATAGTCATGCCTCATACTCGAAACT
Organism: Echinochloa crus-galli; assembly: GCA_900205405.1. NCBI lineage: Eukaryota > Viridiplantae > Streptophyta > Magnoliopsida > Poales > Poaceae > Echinochloa > Echinochloa crus-galli. The sequence continues at coordinate 20,287 of OAMR01000223.1, forward strand.
AGAGTACACAAAGGTTTTTTTTCCAGGGCTTTAAATCTGAATTGCAAAAGATCTAATTATAATTTATGAGTAAATTTGATCGATTAAGATTTATGAGTAATTTTTGACACAACTGGTTCATCTTTTTTAAGGTTCAACCAAAATTTCTATTACTTTTGTCAGGTAACCAACTCCTCGGTCTTCCTCTCTTCAAGCAAATAACTAGCATTCACCGTTGATTGCTGTGGGGAACTCCCCCACAGTTTGCCGTTCAAAAAAAAAACTAGCATTCACTTTTTTATTTCAATAGAACCCCTCGCAATATACTAATTAAGCATACGTCCCTCCATGCTTGCATATCCTTTTCAACAAGATTCTTTTCACATGCATCCCTTTTTATCTTTCTGTCTCATGATTCACATGCAGGACAGTAGGAATAATATACTATAGGCCACCCTGGCCATTTGATAAAGTGCCCACTGCCCACCCAAATTCAATGTTACCCAGAATTCGTGTCAAAACAGGTTGCTTCATAAGCACTAAATGTGCAGCAACACTTAGTCCACCACAACATACTCATCATGTCATAGCTCACAGCAGTCTACTCTCTCTGGGCTACCAAGCCAACCCAAACCTAAATCGCTATCACTAGATTATAACAATTTAGAATTATTTGAGTTTAGATAGGTATACATTAAAGTCGATGCATAGTAAAGTGAACGTGAATCATCACATCAAACAGAAACTTTAATCATTGCACTCATACTTCATCCACTTGCTTTAGAAGAAGTGGCATCCTTGATTTAAAACAAAGAGGTAACATCTGAACTGCTAATTCAACTCAATCCAGCCATAGCATAGTTCAATCATTCTATCTGATGAAGCATTTCCAGATTTCAGACAAGCTTCCCACAGTACCTCAATCCCACAAACTAGCATAGCTACATCTGACCACCTAGATCTTAAACGCACTCCAAATTGCTTATTATCTCGTCACAAACAGAGCAACATAGGAGTAAACTAGTAGTCTGGAGGAACTCACCGTTGCTCGTTAACACGGCGGCGTGCATCACTGTGCGGCCTCCCGGACCCGTGCTCGAACCGAGTACGGGCACATCCTCCTCCTCCTCCGCTTTCCTATATGTCCTTAAGAGCGCGCGAACCATCCCCAGGGATCCTGCTGCCACCGCCATGTAAAGCGGCGACTCCCCGGCGCCGCCGCACAGCCCCAGGAGCCCCGGGTCCGCGGCGGCGAGCGCGCGCGCCGCTGCCTCGTGGCCGCCCCGCACGGCGTCGTGCAGCGCCGTCTCCCCGCGCCTGTTGATGGCCTGGGCCAGGTCGGTCAGGGAGCACGCGGAGGAGATCGAGGAGGAGGAGGCGACGAGGAGCGCGACGACCTTGTGCGCCCCGGCGCGCGCCGCGAGGTGGAGCGGGGTGTCGCGCGCGGCGTTGCGCGCGGCGAGGAGGCGCGGGGCGCGGCGGAGGAGGAGCGAGGCGAGGTCCGCGTGCCCGCCCGCGGCCGCCACGTGGAGGAGCGTGTTGCCCCCGGCCGTGGCGGCGGACTCGAGGTCCGGGGCGGCCTGGTCCGCCAGGAGCGCCTTGACGAGCCGCCGCTCGTCGCCGCTGCGCGCCGCGCGGAGGAGCGTGGGGCTCATGGTCGGCGGCGCGGTAGTAGCCAGCGGGCGCGGGGTCGGGCAGGGGGACGCGGTGGTTGTGGGCGTGGACGGCGGCGAGGCCTCCGCCGGCTCCGGCGAGGCCATCGTGCGAGTGGGCGTCGGACCGTCGGTGGTGGACCAGGGAGGAGGGGAGTTGTTGTATTTTGGATTTATGCCACTCACTGATGGCTTGCTTTGCTTCGAACTTGATGTGAAGTGTACTAACGGATGAGCGTTTATTTATTATTAGACCCTCGGTGATATCTGTTATTTTTTTTAAATTACATATTTTCTGGGTTCAAACTTCTTCATTTTTGACTTTTATATGCGGAACAAAGCACAAAATGGTGATAAGTCGCGATTTTCGGCGTCATATGGTAGTTTTAGACTGAAAGACTACTACTTCAGTCCAAGTGAATGTTCTTTTTTTTTCTCTTTTCTTATCTTTGAGACACAACATGATAAGGAAAGACAACACATTCAGGAAACGAAGATATACTCCTCATGGAATAATTAGCTCTCCTGTAAACATCGTATAGTTAGAAAGGAAAGGGGTTTATACTTAAGCATAGTATAGTTAGAAAGGAAAGGGGTTTATACTTGAACTGTATTTGACAACTACATATAATAAACAGTCGGAAACATGCTTTGCAGCAAATACTCGTCTGTTGTAACTTTAGCGCAGCAAGATACTTTTCCTCTTTTGATAACTTTAGCAGAGCAAAAGAAATTCTAACTTACACCCGATTGAGCTGTTTGTTGTACCGATTGAGCTGTTTGTTGTACAAAATTAAAATTTGTTTAGGTTTAGTTGTACGTTTTGTGCTACTCTTAGTTTTTAAAGCCTTTTATGAAAAGTTGGCGTAGAATATGTTTAGATCCATGTTTGCTGTACTAAAATTGACAGATGTTTGCAAAGTAAGTTAAAAGAAAATAAAGCAGTTAGCCAGATACTGAGATTGCTCGAAGCAATTGCGCAGCTGCAAATAGACGAGATTACCATAATGTACCACGACGAGCCTTGGATCAACTAATTAACATCCTTTTAGAGTTTATTAGACCAACCGATTTAAGAGTTTCTAGTAGATTAGTAGATTGTAGTTCAAACGGCAGTACAAGAGTATAATCGAATGGATAATGCTGTTTAGAGTATGTGTGTATAATAGTGTATAATAGTATACTCCAGGTATCGATAGTGGGTTTAGAGAATGTTTTCGAGTGGTACACAGGGGACCTGAAGGAGCATGTCTCTTTCAATTAAAAAGATATATAAAGCCGGAGAATGTGCTTTTCCGGAAGTGGAGATCGATGCGACGGTGTTGGATACGCGCGTTCTGCTCACGCGTCACAGGCTCACAGCCACCGATTACAATAGTGAGTGAGCCCTCCCGAAATGATTGTATATAGCAAAAGAAAAAAAAAAACAGAGCGCGAGAATACAGAACACCTGAAAGGAGAGGTCCCTGTGAATTTGGACTATACTAGTCTACATACACCTGGAAACAGAATTTGTGCAGTGCTGCGTGACGTCGAGTTGTCGACAAGAATACGGCCGCCGGAGCGCGGACGGACTCGCGCCCGCGGACAGCGACGCGCGGCGATTACTTTAAGCTCGGGAACAGCGGGGAAACCACGTGGTTTTGCTCTCCGCACGCGCACGGTAAGGGCACCATTATGGTAAAGTAAGGTTTGCTCTCTATAAGGATGTACACCTCAGCTATAGATAGTAGTATAGATGACCCTACAACAATCTTACTTTTGACACACTTTACAAAGTTTTATGGACCCACGTGTATAATTATTTTACTGAGCCCACCTTTCCTTTCCTCTTCAACCGTACGGAGAGGCTCGCCGGCGCAGCAGCGCCGCGGTCGAGATTCAGCAGCCGGTGCCGGTGCCGAGAGCCGTCTGCGGCGGCGCCGAGAGCTTCTCCCCCCGCAAGCTTCTCCTACCTCCAGCCTCCGCCGGTGGCCTCGCCGCTTCGCCGCCAACCTGCGCCCCAGCCTTCTCTCCCAACGCTGGCACCCGTGCCGTGCAGGCCCGCCAGCGGCGGCGCCGACTCCGAGGGCGCGCGGGGCGCGGCCGAGCTCCTCCCCCGCCGGCTCCTCCAACCTCCTGCCCTCGCTCGTGCCCCGGCCCCAATCTCCACCGGCGGCCACGCTCGTCTCCGCCCCGCGCCGACGGCCGGAGCAGCGGAGGAGATGGCCTGGCGGAGAGAAGGTTGAACACGCCGGTCTCCACCTTGCTCCTTGCCGGCTCGCTCTCGACGGCGCCGACGGCGGCGGCCTCTGCTCCTCCCCCATGTCGTCGAGTCGTCCCGGCCGGCTCGCCCTCGACGGCGCCGACGGCGGCGGTCTCTGCTCCTCCCCCATGTCGTCGAGTCGAGCCCATGCTCCTCCACTACCCGCGGCAGTGGTTGTGCTCCGGCGGTTGCAATGGAGGAGGCGGAGAGAAGACCGATGGAGAGAAGCGCGCTCGTGGTGGGACCGGTGTCGCGTGAAAAGCTGCGTAGCGGCTCTCGCCAGGTCTGGCGACATACTACTCTCTCTCCTACCTTCTCTTTCCTACGTGGAGCCTTATAGAGAGCCTAACGACATCCACTGCGGGTGCCCTAACGTGCTTCCCATTTTAGCCACCCGCCGCGACCGCACGGGGGACGCCAATAATTTTGTCCACCGGGCACGGGCCGGCAGCGCGACCCAGCGAGCGAGTGATCGATCGATGGAACGAGGCGATCGCGATGTCGGCGTGTGGGTGCGGTCCGGGGCGGACGGACACAAGGCACGCTGCCAGGATGCAAAAGGCAGGCACGGCCGTCGTGCGTGGCTTTTCGCTCCGCTCCTCGAGTCCTCGGTGGCCGTGATCCGCGGCACGGGCAGGTGCGCGCGGCGCGCGCTGCCGGCCGCCGGACCGGGAAAAGTAGAGCCGTGCGGTATTTCCTTTTGTTTTCGCGCACGACTTGCATGCTTCTTCCTGCGTTTCTGCGGCCGCCACGGATCACTCGCCTGTCGTGTCGCGGACAGCAGGAGCCCAGGTACGGAGTACGTAGTATGTCGCCGTGCCGACATTCCCAGCGGGCCCATTCCATCAAGGCAGCGCGAGTGTGCGACCATCCGTTAGCGACTGCCCAACGGTAGCGGTAGGCGTCGCCGATTACAGAGCAAGTTGTTAGCGAACCGTGCAAAAATATACCAACCGTTGAGAATAGAAATGTAAAAGAAATTAAATGAATTTTTATTAACGATGGAGGGGTGTTGTTTACATACATATACAGGCCCAAAAAGCATTAAGGATTTAAGGGATAGGCTCCTTCGGAGAGGCCCCTCGATGAATCTGTAACTATTATATTGATCACACTATATTATACTAACATTATTCGTAACACTAATAAAAGACAGAGAGGTTTACGTGAGGTCGTCCATCCAGCTTAAAACGAATTTTATCTGGTGTCTTGCATCACAGCACCACCCGGACGTGTACGAGGTTTTCGACATATACAATCCTTTTCCTCCCACCAACGTTGTGATGTGATGTACTGATTTTTTTTGAGATTAAAAAAAAACTTGTACTGATTTTTTTTAAGATTACACAGTACAACGCAGACGCTCACACACGCACGCATACTCATCCCTATGAATACACGCACGCAAACCCTGCCCCTATGAACACATTCAAAGGACTGAGCAGAGCACCGGTAGATCTGGAGATTCCTGAAATCACCATTGGCACTTGAGTGCCGCGTGTTAGTCATGAATTAGGCCCAACTACAGCCCATCAGTACCACTTTTTCATCTTTCGAGGATCCAGTCCGTATGCGTGCGTGGGCCCTCCAGTTTTGGCCAGAAAATTTGTATTTGAAGCTTGGCGCGCGCACGACCTACCCGTTATAACGGGAGACGACGTTCCCGCGCCAATTCCGGTGCCCAAATCCGGCCATTTGACACGGTCTCCCGTCTTCCTCCAGCAGACAACGCAACCCAACCGCAAGCGTTGACAACCATGCATCAATGGAAGACGCAGCGCATGCATGCGCTCGAGAACCTCCTAAATTTTAGCGAGCTCGCACAAAGCCGGCATGCCTAATTATACCTTGCTGCGCCTCCGCCCCCGTTGGACGCATTTGCTTCCCACCACGCCTGGCCTCCCCCGTTGATCCAGCGAGGGAGCCGCCTTCTTGATTGCCTCCGACGATCCATTGCTCAAAATCGCTTAATTGCTAGGTCGATCGATCGGCGCCATTGTTAGTTCTTGGCCGCCGGAGCGATCGAGCGAGTTGCATGGTCATGGCAGCGCCGAAGCCGCCCCGGCGGCGGTGGGCGCTCCTGGTGGTGGCGGTGACGTTGCTGGCCGTGATGGTCACCGCGGCGGTGGCGCAGGACTATAACGACGGCGGCGACGACGAGGAGGACGAGAAGAAGAAGCCGCAGTACAAGGCGCAGGAGTCGTGCAACGGCGCGTTCCTGACGTACACGTTCATGGAGCTCGCCAAGGAGTACCCGCACCTGAAGAACGCGACGGCGCAGCCGTACGCGTTCAAGGCGACGGCGACGGTGCTCAACACCATGACCGAGGACCTCAAGGCGTGGCAAATGTTCGTGGGGTTCCAGCACAAGGAGATCCTCGTGTCCGTCGGCGGCGCCGTGCTCCTCGACGGCTCCGACCTCCCCGCCAACGTCTCCGGCGGCGTCACCTTCGCGGGCTACCCCATGGCCGACCTCCTCAACTCCATCGACACCGCCGGCGAGATGTCCCTGATCGAGAGCAAGATCGAGATCACCGGCACCCAGTTCGGCATCAAGGACCCCGGCAAGCCCATGCCCAAGACCATCAAGCTCACCAACCCCGCCGGCTTCCGCTGCCCCGCCCCCACCCGCAAAGGTACCCCATATCAGAGAAATGAACCTGACCATCGATGATCAAGGCCATCAATCTCATCGATCGATCGTGCAGACAGCGTGATGTACGTTTGCTGCGTCAAGGACCCCAAGTTCAAGGCGAAGAAGGCGAACAGCACGCGGTACGTGGCGCGGCATAAGGGCGACCTGACGTTCGCCTACGACGTGCTGACGGCGAACGCCAACAGCTACACGGCGCAGGTGACGATCGACAACTGGAGCCCCATCAGCCGGCTGGACAACTGGAACCTGACCTGGGAGTGGAAGCGCGGCGAGTTCATCTACAGCATGAAGGGCGCCTACACGCTCCTCAAGGAAGGCCCCGCCTGCGTCTACAGCCCCGCCGCCGGCTACTACAAGGACCTCGACTTCACCCCCGTCTACAACTGCGAGAAGCGCCCCGTCATCGTCGACCTCCCGCCGGAGCGCGAGAAGGACACCGCCGTCGGCAACGTCCCCTTCTGCTGCAAGAACGGCACCCTCCTGCCCCCCACCATGGACCCCTCCAAGTCCCGCGCCGTGTTTCAGATGCAGGTCTTCAAGATGCCCCCCGACCTCAACCGCACGGCGCTGTACCCGCCCCAGAGCTGGAAGATCTCCGGCAAGCTCAACCCGCAGTACAGGTGCGGGCAGCCCATCCGCGTGAGCCCCCAGGAGTTCCCCGACCCGACGGGGCTCCTCTCCTCCACCCCGGCCGTCGCGTCGTGGCAGGTGGCCTGCAACATCACCCGCCCCAAGAAGCGCGCCTCCAAGTGCTGCGTCTCCTTCTCCGCCTTCTACAACGACTCGGTGGTGCCCTGCAACACCTGCGCCTGCGCCTGCGGCGGCGACACGGCGACGTGCGACCCGGACGCGCGCGCCATGCTGCTGCCGCCCGAGGCGCTGCTCATCCCGTTCGAGAACCGGACGGCGAAAGCCAGGGCCTGGGCCAAGATCAAGCACTGGCGGGTGCCCAACCCCATGCCCTGCGGCGACGGCTGCGGGCTCAGCATCAACTGGCACGTCATCAACAACTACAAGTCCGGGTGGTCGGCGCGGATGACCATCTTCAACTGGCAGGACTACACGTTCAAGGACTGGTTCGCCGCCGTCACCATGGGCGACCACTACAGCGGCTTCGAGAACGTCTACTCCTTCAACGGCACCAGGATGGACGCGCCCTTCAACAACACCATCTTCATGCAGGGCATCCCGGGGCAGACCTACCTGGATCCCATCACCGACGGGAAGACGACGTCGGACCCGAGGGTGCCGGGGAAGCAGCAGTCGGTGATCTCCTTCACCAGGAAGGACGCGCCCAACGTGAACATCGCCAGAGGGGAAGGGTTCCCCAAGAGGGTCTACTTCGACGGCGAGGAGTGCGCGCTGCCGGAGAGGATACCCAAGGTGTCCAGCGCGCACCGGCGGGCGAGCCTCGGGCAGGTCGCCGTGGCGGCGGCGCTAGTCATGGTTGTGGCGCTTGTGGATTCCTTACGCCTATGATGCATGAGCGCGCCGGCGAACGTACACAATTGATTCATGGGATTGTAGAGCAATTGTTGCAGGGGACTGCTTTTCTCACTTCAGTACAGACTGCAGAGAGAGGTCACACACAACATGTGATCCCCAAAATGGAGGAGCTGCATTGATTTTACACGTGTACACAAGCATCCAAGGGAGAATGAAGCAGGGGCTCAGTACGTTTACCATGTGTGAAGGGTGAGAGGCTGGAGAAGATGGATATATTCAGGTTTGGATGATAGAAGTTTTGAGAGGGGAGGAGGGCATGTATCATTTCAAGGCTGTGGTACTATTCGCTGAATGTTTATATGCCCATTGGGTTTCCATTTCTATTTCAGTTTCTTTGGCTGGCAAAATTAAGCTTATAAATTTGTACTGTATGTATATTCAGCAGAATTAATTAGTTCACATTATGCTAATATATCCAGGATATGGTGGTGTCATCAGGTAAATCGAGGGTATGCATATACTCCATGTTGAAATCAGAAAAAAAAATCATTGGTGAATGGTGATGCATGAGTCTCGTGTGCATGTCAGCAAGTCATGAAATGAATTACTAGCATATCGCTTCCAGGGAAATATGTAGTATCAGGTTAAAAAATGTTATTCAAAGCTATTTATTGGACAAGATTATGAAGGTTGCTGCAAAAAGAGGAGGACCATGAGCTTGTGCCTAGAACACGTCACGCTCTAGAGACTACAACAATAGATGAAGGTTTTTGCCAACCATGGATGGAAGACTCCACGGACACGACGACATCCCCTGCTCGTGCTGCATGTGAGAGACGCAGAGGAAATCGAGCAATTGCTCTCTTCAACTCCTCATTCCTCAACAGTGTTAACCACATGTCACGTAGCTTGGCTGTGTTTAGTTCCAAAGAAGGATGGCAAAATTTGGTGAAAATATCACATCGGACACTGTAGCGCACTGTAGCAATTTTCATTTATTTGTGGTAATCGTTGTCCTACCCTGACCTAAATAGGCTCAAAAAATTCGTCTCGTCGTGTACATCAAAACCATGCAACTAGTTTTTTTATTTATCCACATTTAATGATCCATGCATGACGAGAGAGATTTGATGTGATAGGTGAATAGTGAAGTTTTGGAGAAACAATTTTGGGAAGTTTGGTGGAAGTGAACACAGCCCTTATGATTATCAAGTAGTCGCAGGCATGTCAAAAGATCTGAGGATTGTTGCTCACATTCCCATGGGACCATTCCTAATGTTAGGAAACCAGTTCTTTTTCTTTTTCTTTTTCTTTTTTGAAGGGGAGAAAACCAGTTCTCGAGTACTTTGTGTATTCCTGTCAGTTTTTTTGTTTTCCTTACAATTGGGTAGGAAGCAAATAGGAAATCCATCATGGTTTTTGACTGTCAATGGTCCCGTCGTCGACTCTTTTTTTTTCATCATGAAAGCAGTAAATCGTCTGAAAAAATATATCTTCTGGTGTGCAAGTCAACTTATTGCCAAATGTCATGAGTGCCTACATGTTGCCCAGGTTAGTGTCTAGTTTTGGTTCCGAGATGCCGTTTACAGTTCAGTACAGCCCACATTGTGATGATGGCAGACAACAATGGTCATCCATATTTGCTTACATGGAAAAAAATGTTATTAATATGCATCCGAAATGTTGAAATTGAAACAAAGCGGTTGGGCCAGAGCAATTCTCAATCGTTTTCAGCTTGAGAATTAACAGAGAGAATAAGATGTTTCTACTAATAAGCGTGTCAATCATATTAGCTCCAGAATCTAGATGCACGACAAATCATAGACTACTCAAAATTGTTCTTTGAAAAAATAAATTCTTTCCATAATATTTTATTAAAAGTTACAAAAAAACATAAGCTTCAAAAGTGTTTAAAATACAAATCTAATTATAACAATTTTGGAAGTTACAAGTTTGTCGTTTCCTTTAAGATGCTCTTTCATGCATTAGTATTATTAAGTTATTTGAATTTGCATCGATAAACTTCATCACAAATAGCTAAGACACCTCCACCATCCTATGGAAAAAAAACTAGGCACTCTTGGTATTGTATATTTTCAACAAAAAAAATTCAAGATCGTACACTGCCACAACTTTCACTATATGGCAGAAGTTTCTGAACCAGAATTCTGTCGCAAGGTTTTGCTCATTTCAACTTTGTATTGAAATAATTATGTAGGCAAGGCATGCTATCCGCACCGCCTTCTGTATGTACAGTCAACAAAATTCTGGGCTACAAACGTGAGATACATACAACCAATTGCACTCATCCTGTACTCAACCCGCTAGCCTGGTAACATCAGAGTCAGTGTATACGAGGACATTTGTTCAGATGATGATCACCACCTGTGTCCTGTGAACCCTCATTCAAAATTGTGTGTGTTAAATGGTCGTGTGTTTTCAAATGGTCAGAATAGCCCATTGGGGAGTTATGTTCCATGGCACGTTAAGGTTTCTTTGCCTGTACCTGTCAAAGGAACAAGTGCAATGTAATTAGTCGGTTACACCAGAAGATTACCGCACAACATATATTATCACTTTTACTCACAAAAAAAACATATATTATCCCTTTGTTTCACAAAAAATATACTATCACTTTGTTACAACCTCCGCGTTATGAAACAGTCATGCTTTGCCAATTTTTAAACTAATTCAATTGGCTGCTAACATGTTAGCCACTTACCTTTTTTAGGTATTTCTTGTGAAGTTTCAATGCTCCTGCGCAAGCTTTCTTGGCATCTAAATTCCCATTTACATCATTCAATATCTGAAAGGAAACAAAAGCAAATAGTTACATTGTAGATGTACAACGCAGACATATATCGAAGTTGTCATTTGCCTACTCCTGATGGAAAGAATGATAAAAATTTTGGAAGGAAAGGAATAGGTAGGTTATGCCTCTTACCCTGATAAGATCATCCAGTCCTCTAGCTTCTTGTAACAGCTTTTCTCTCTTTTCCTTGAGAACACTTGCAACCATGAAAACTGAAATTGGAACTGGACCATCTTCACCATCCTCGGACCCATTCTTCGCATCCTTATCCTTATCCTTATCCCACTTGCCAAAATGGCGCAGTCCTTTCAGTTTGGATTTGGAAACTTTATTTTTGTGTACTGCACCTGCATCTTCACATGCTGCGAAGAATATGTCAGGGTCGTATTCCAGAGCCCACATCATCTGTTGACAGGTTTGAGAGAAAGAGAGAACATGAGTAAAAATTAACACTCATTTTCATGCTAATAATATACTGTGTTACTGCATGCGTAATATTGAAAAAAATAATAACTATAGGGTAGTAAACAGGAGATGTGCTTTCAAGTCGTAAGATATCATAAAAATGTTATGCTCATGCAACTTTGCAAGTGCATAAAAAGTGCACATCCAAACAAATAAAGACATGCCACTACAGTGGTCCGATTTGATGAATATATACGATCTCCGTGTCCAACCAGGGATATGCATGTGAAGAATGGAATGCTTGCTAAAGTACTTTCCATAAAGGGGTATGTCTTATAATCATGTAGATCAAATACCACCGAGAAGAACCAAAAGACATAATTAATGATCGACATATATTATCATATTTTACTGCTATGGTAGCTTCATACCTCCCAGAGGTATAAGGAGTCTCCAAATGATACTTCACGCCGAAATAGCACCATGAACATACGGAAGGCAAAAAGATAGTCACCTCCACCGAGAGTTTCTGAGTTCAGGACTCAATACTGTTATAAACTGTTGGCAAAACTGGACAACAATATTGACTTTTGACAATTCCATTGCTACCCCACTTTTACCTAGATGATCATGTAGTTTCGGGTCAAGAACCTGAATAATAGACGCAAGGTGTTGAAGCTGGTTGGCAACTCCCACAGATTGATCTGTGCATTTGAAATTTCCTCGCTTTAAATTTCAAACATCAGAATAGTTAGAATGATGTCCAATATGAAAGACAAGTATCACGAAAATTTTCAAAAGCAAGACATACCAATCTACGCATCAGTTTCTCAAAGCACCAAAATGCATCGGCTTCATCGTTGAGTAGCACTATCATTGGTGAGCATAAATCACTCATTCCTGTTAAAGGTATAAACTTTAGTACAACTGTAAGCTTATTTGGACTCTAAACGAGTATCCTCTGCATGTCTGATGTAGCTAACCTTGACAGTAACCAACATCTTTGTCAATCCATGCATACACGGCTAGAATATCCCATAACTTGGAAAGGTTTTCTTTGTTCTCATAAAATACCATGGTGCGATCAGTGCGGAGCACATCAAGCCCTATATTGATTTTCAAAGTCAAACAAAAAATAGGGAGAAAACAGTCCAAGGAAGAGAGAAAAATAACGAAGGGTTAAAGCATACCAATTTGATGTAATGTCAGCTTCCACTCAATAATTTGCTTATCTGTAATGCGTTCTGCAGTTTCATCTACTTCAATTCCATTTCTGTTGGTAGCTGGAGCACCTTCTGAAGTGTTCTTGTCAGAAGTAGCCTCAAGTAAAACCAGAGGATCCTTAATAGGCCTGCCATCTTCAGTGATAAGTGGTGCTGTGATAATTTTACCACTACCAACATGAGAATCCATCTCTCGACAATCTTCCTTCCATCTGGCATACTGTAGCCTGTGTGATTTGTAAGGGGAAATTTCAGGCTAAGTGAGCATCATGTTTTATTGATGATATTATTTCTTTTCCTATACCATAGGGATCATACTAACTTTCCTTAGAAGGAATACTTGTCTTTAATAAGAGAAAGAAAACAGAAAATGATGGTCAAATATGGAATAACTAGTTGGAAATGCAACTGTTTAATTGGTGACTTGACAGGTATTACTGTCACTTTCTAACTTTAAGGTTGGAAATACTTACAAATTTCTAAGGAAGAACAAAAGAAAATGCCTATCAAAAAAGAAATGTCCCCTATGTTCTTTTAACTAAGTACCTCCGTATTTGCCTGATCTCTTCCCTCTCATCAAAGGTACTTCTGGGATCGAAACATCCAAGTAAGAATTCCCAAACCTGTCCCCTGACTGTTGGATGCACACCCTAAAAGAAGATAGATCATACTGATTGGTATAAACATTATACTAAATAAAACGAACAAAATTCATAGAATAAACATCTATGGGACAAGGATCATATGTGAACTGAGAAACAAAAACTCAAAAAACGAGGAAGCTTACTCCTCTTTGTATCCGGCTTAGGACTGAGGCAATATCAAGACAGCCATCAGGACTAAATGCAGCCTGCCATTTCCGAGCACTTAATGTTTTGCCAGCCTGAAATGAAGAAGCAGATAAGACAGAGTTGCTCAGAACAAGAAAGGCATGTGCTTTATTGAAAGAAAAACGAAGAGTGAAATTAAGCATCAACAGCTCTCCAAAACGTTCTAAAAGTCCACTTCTCCAAGTAAAAATAAAACTATGAATATTTCAAGCAGTTATTGTATAGGAGCAAGTAAGGTTGCACCAAGTTTCTTTGTGCTACAAAAGAGATATGATAGAACTGAATGTACAAATGAGCTCATTTGTCAGGTGCTAATGAGGCTTGGATAGGAAACTTGATTGTATTAAGACAGAGATGAAGCTTGATGGTGGTAATATCACAGAAACATTTGTTATTTATTAAATCACCAATTTAAACAGCAGGCGCAAGAAATGTTATTGCAACAATGCCCCCATAGATTTTCCATCTGTTCAGTAAAACAATGCTCTTATCTAATATTCCTTTCTGTTGTCCTTCATCAGACTAATTCTAGAGCAGCCACATTCTTTGTTTATATACTCTATCAGTCTATCTAAAGGGAAAAGGCATAAATTGGCCAATAGGCCATCAAACAAGAATTGTAAATAGCCTAATGTGCATGGTTGGTCACGCAACAAAAAACCAAATTAACAGATACAGAACGAAATAAAAGACCGAGGAATGGGTTGAAAAATCAGACCTTGATCTTGAACTTGCTCTTGGGCACATCGTCCGTGCAATCCGACCGGACCTCGTAGTATGAATCCGCGGGCGTGCCGCCGCCGAGCCCCCATTTCATCATCTTCGAGCCCAATCAACGACCGCACGCCGCGAGGCCGAGGCCGCGAATCCAACGGAGACGCTTGGAACCACAGCAACGCACGCCCTTGGCGTTCAGCAACAACCGGTTGACCTTCCAAGATTGGGCCGAGCAGCAACGGCCCAAGCAACCAGAATCAAGCAAGCGTGCGGTGGAGCGGAGCCGATCCCCCCTCGAACCAGCCTTCTTCCTGCCTGCCTGCCTCCTGGGAGTGGGGACCGCAGGAGGAGGAGGAGGCGGAGGGGAGGTTAAGGGGGGACGTGGTCGGGGGCGAGCGGGGAGGCCGGGTGGGGTTAAATTAGGAGGAGGAGGAGGTCGGGAGCGACGGGGAGGGAGGGGTGGGAGGAGGAGGACGACGACCGGTTCCAAGCTGCCGCCAGGCTCCCCCAGCTCGCCGGCTTCCCCGGGCATTCTCCTTTCTTTGCCCCTTGTTGGACGGTACGACGAGCTCGCCTTGTCTGAAATGGACAATTACACGCGCCAGCAGGCGTCAGATTTCGTCGGTGGTATGGCCGTTAAGTGCTTTAACTAACGGCATTGCTTGATGGCATGTGCTGCTTTGCTGGACCTGACGGCTGGATTCAAAGCTTGGGAGTTGGTCTGCCCCGTTCCAATGGGAGGAATTTTCTCAAAGGAAAAAAGTAGGAACCACAAAACGGAGAAAAAGGAATCTGGAGCGAGCGTTCCGCTAGCATACTGTAGCTGATGTTTTAGGTAAAGCATTTATACAATGCTCTACTTGTATCCAAAAAATCCTGGATTTTAACATAGGTATTCTTTATTTCAGGATTAAATATTCCCTTCATCTATATATTTTTTAAGGCATATTAGGATCATGTGCTATTGTTAATTGAAGAATTAACTCTGAGGGATATTTTGCATTCCCAAGTCGAATTGCATGACCGCATGCATATTTCTTGGTTGCCCACACGTCATTTGTTTTCTATTTTTGTGTTTTCTCTAATTGTTTTCACGCTTTACTTTTCAACAAGCGACTCAGTCGCGTTAGAGGACCTCGGATAGTGACGCGGACTGTTCATGTAAGACGATGTTTTGGATAAAGCATGCATACATTCTTTTAATGGTTGAGTATAGTTTGGCTGGTTAGATACTTTGTATTTTCAATATCCTAGACTTAACACGAAAGATCACTATTTCAGACATAATTAATGGCGCACTTAGTATTTTCTAGTTATAAGTATGCATATGTGTATATGTGAGCATGTGTCCCCGGAGATCTTGTGTGTATGCTCGGAATGAAGGCGCTAGTTGTCATCATTTGTAAAAGGAATAAACAATGCATAGTCCGGCCTAGTTTTTAAACGGGTCAAATCAACGATTTACGTAATAGTAGAAGATGTGAAATTCTCCATTTCCCGCTGGAGTAGTAGATATACAAACCTTATTGTGCAACATGGCACGGACGTGCTTGAGATATGAAAAACATAGTTGAATTCTTCTATGGACACAAGAATCTGAATCTTATGACAAACATTATGTGTTCAGTCACCTAGAACATAGTTCTTTTTTTTTTTGAGATAGACCTAGAACATAGTTCATGGTCATGGATATTTGGACACTTGATTTCATTGCGTGGTTCTCAACGTACTTCTCTGTCTAGCAATCTAGCACCACACTTTTCACTTAGTTTGGGCCTGCTTTTATTTTTCGGATGGGCCTTCGCAGGCGACGGCCTACCTTTAGTACGTGAGCCCATTTCCGGCCTGGTGGCGATCGTGTCGAGCAGCCCGCTGCTCAGATCCTACCTCTCTTGGCCGGCCTTCGGCGCCCGACGCAACAAAGATCAATTGACCGTACGAGTTTCGAATGCTCGTACATACTGCCCACCAGTACATATTGAAAACAGGTCATGACAGTATATATGCACTGCGCCGGCTAATAATGTCCATTTTTAAACAAAAAGAAGAAATTTGGAAAAAGTGCATATATCAAGGTCGGATGATCGTGAAAGATCAATCGCCCTGTTCGTTTGGCTGGTGGCTGGTGGCTGGCACTGGTTTTTATTGAGAGAAAAACACTGCTGACTGGTTGGTGGCTGGTGGCTGGCGCTGGTTTTCGCTGAGAAAAAAACACTGTTGGCTCGCTGGAAACAATCCAAACGAACAGGGCGCCACCTTTTCCGAGACACGATGATCCAACCCTGCATCCACCAGCGGAAACGAAAAGGCGGAAACATAGGAAGCGGATAACTTAGCTCGTGTACGTGGTCCTCAATGGAATATTCCAGATTCTGTTCCTTTGAATCCGTTAATTAAATTTATAATTTATCTAGTACTGTACTAGTAAGCTATCAGATTGTGATCAACTAGAGCCCAGCAGTGTCTGTATTGGTTTATGGCTGACTGGAGTCAGTATTAAGAATGTTTATTTTTACAGTAGTCACCCAGTCAACTATATAGAACGAAATTTGGCAAAGTGAAAAGGAAGCACACGATACTCGATCGTAACAGTTAGTATAAGATATATTGATCATGGGTGACTGTGCTGGCTAGTAGTCAGTCATCATATCGTCGTCATATAATATACGCTCAAAGCTTATTCAGATTCTTGCCAGCGACTGTTATATACATGCACTCTGGTTCGCTTCTACTCCCTCCGTTTCAAATTATAGGTCGTTTGACTTTTTTCAGCTCAAGTTTGATCGGCTCGTCTTATTCAAAATTTTGTGCAAATTATCATATTTTCTTGTGGTGGCTTGCTTTATTAATAAACATTCTTCAAAAATAACTTAAATTTGATTATATTTACACAAATTTTTTGAATAAGACGAGCCGGTCAAACTTAACCTAGAAAAAGTCAAACGACCTATAATTTGGAACGGAGGGGGTACTCATTATGGCATCACGATGTCATAAGAGATCTCTCCTATATTTTTTCTTTTATCTTGTTTGGATAAACAGTCACTAAAGAGCTAATTTATAGTGGTTTGTTTTAGCTAGCGAAAAATTAGCTAACTAAACTCTAAGTAATTGAGAGTGGTTGAGGTACAATTGACCTTGCTACCCCTTATTAATTGCAGCGTTTATTGAGATTTTGCTTTGTTTATTGAAGTGGTGGAGGCATTTTGATATTTGTTTTTAGATGAGTTTAGCTGCCATTCACCGGACACAGGAATAGTGTGGGGCTCCAATTAGCTAGGAGACAATTAGCTACTCTTTTAGCTAGGTTGTTTGGATCTATATATAGTAGCCAAAGTTTAGTTAGTGGATCCAAACAGGGCCTTTGTGTGTCCTCGCTGTCGTTAAGATGAAAGTGTTCATACATGCACTTAGTAGACATGTGCATTTATTTTGTATTTTGGTGATGTTTACTAGAATAATTATAGTTTCTAAAGTTTGTTAAAAAAAGATATCCTCCCTTGTCAAATAACATGTGTATTCCATTGAAAGTATATGTCCTACGTTAATTGACTTATTAATTTGGGAAATTTTCCTCTATTTTTCATTAGGCATTTAAGACAGAATGTTAATGAATTACTCTAATGGAGATAGATCAGGTGGTCACAATTTTAGAGGTGATATCCTTTAATGTGGATGTCACACTAGGATTTCTTTTACTAAAGATAGTAGATGAACACCATTTGACCGATCCCAAAGTCGTTATTTTCATTAAATAGGGTGATATATTAGAATTTGTTGGATTTCATCTCGATGAAACCTACCAGGGCACAATTTCTCAAACAAATACTCTCTTTCTTACTACATTGTATGATTTGTCCATCCAAAAATGTAATGACTTAAGAAGTTGAAATTTATCTACAAATATAAGGATTCCTCAGTATCCAGCAAGCCTAACCCCCAGGGGATTTAATTAATTTTCTCACCAATCAAGATCTAGCGGCCTTAAATAGCGACAATAAAAGCCTGGTCCCAAGGCTTGATTAAGGGGCATGGATGTCTTTTTCCTTCCTCCTTAATCTCTCCTAAAACTCTTAGAAGTCTTTACACTCCCTCCGGTTTGGTAAAGGAAGTCGTTTAGGACAGCGGCACGGTCACTAAAGCACAATTTTGACTTCTCTTTTCTATAAAAATATTTTTTGAAAGTTATATATGTACTCCCTCCGGTGTCGTAAAGAAAGTCCTTTTAGATATGGTTTCGGTCAAACATTGGGAATATAAATCATGAATAATATTTAAGTCGTTGAGTTTGAAAATGTGAAAATCAAATAAATAGATTGGTTTTGAAAATTACTTTCATAAAAATATACATATATATCTTTTCAAAAAATATTTTTATAGAAAAGAGAAGTCAAAGTTGTGCTTTGGTGACCGTGTCGCTGTCCTAAAGGACTTCCTTTAGGATACCGGAGGGAGTATACTTTTATGAAAGTAATTTTCAAGGACAATCTATTCATATAATTTTCACATTTTCAAACTCAACGACTTAAATGTTATTTACGATTTATATTCCCAATGTTTGACTCAAATCTTGTCCAAAACGACTTCTTTTACCAAACCGGAGGGAGTATGAAACAACAAAAATGAAATGTTAGACTATTTAATCATCACTTAATGATGCTCTCTCGCATATGAAATGGCAGAAACACCGATATCAATTCCACATATTGGCCTTATCCACCACTGGTAGGGTTATTGTAACTTTCATCAAATAGTTACATGAAATGCCTTTGATAAGGCTTTTAATTAGTGTGATGTAGTCAATGGTGGAGGGTAGTAGTAGGTGGGTATTTGGTCGCCTACCTTTAGCACTTGTTTATCCTTAGCATCATTTAACTTCAAACACGTTTCACTTGTTATTCCTCTCATATTGTTTATTAGCAATAAAATTCACGCTTGAAGGCTTGAAGCATGCTTATCTTCAGTTGTCTAGATATAACAAGCATTTCCTTAGTAATTTCTTCAGTCTTTTCAAGCCTAGTTTAATTATATTTTATTTCTTTATTGAATCTTACAAATGCTTCATTTGTTTGCAACAAGTATTAGTGTTTTTCAGCAATGATTTTTGGCCCATCCTCATGTTATCATGTTCTACCTCTGAATGTAGCAAATTATTTTTTTATTGGAGTTCTATAAAGTTACAAGTCTTATTTGACACACACAAAATATCCTAAGTATATACCATGTGCATTTGCATTACCATTTAAATCATTCACATGAGTGTCACACTACTTTGAGCTAAAGGTATGAAGTGAAGAAAAAACATCATATCTCTTTCATATAAAGTAAATAAAGGGAATTTATACTTGTATATGGTCACTTTCGACCGAAGAACACATGCTACAAATTTTAGCAATCTATGAGGAGATGCATATTTTACTAACAGAAATATAGTAGTCCCGTGAAGACTTGTCTCCTTTTCTCCAAACTTGGGCATGCGTAGAGGATGCATTTTACGATGAAACTACAAGTTTGCACGCATGTGATAGCTAGTTAGTGAACTAGTTGGTGGAATTATCAATTGAAGACTTTTGTGCCTTCCCTTATCTCTTCACAATGTTTATGCATGTCCCATGAACTAATCTTCTTAGTTAAAGCATGAAAGATCATAATCAAAGCTTTTCTAATGCCTCTTCTTTCCTTTGTTTAATTTCATCATGGCCATTGCATGTGTTCTTTAAGAGAAAAGTTGGTGCATAGACAGTACATGGTATTGCTTGCATTGCACTAACTGGCGATCATGCATTATGAAGCAAATAAAAGAGATGTATTGGCACACGACACATAACATATATCATGATGCCTTTCACATGTACGTACGTGTTGATCATTTAGCACAAACGAAAGTCATATCCTTTTTTCTTTAGATCGACCGCAGTATAGTCAGTTCAGATAGGGTTGCAACATGTTTTTCCTAGGTGACATTATTTATCTTCAATCATAATTTATCGTTGGTTATAATTATGCTAGAATGGTAGCAATTTTAATGATGATGTGACTAATGAGAAGGTCACTTTGTATATTCTTTAATCAGTACTACCCAGATGGCTAGACCCATTTTTGGGTGGTCTTCGATCTAGTGATGCCTTTTCAAGGTGGTATCAAAAAATGTGGATCATTGTACACTAGTGGTATCTAAGGGCTGGAAGACGGACGATGGAGTAGAAGGTTTGGTTTGCTATTCGCTATTGTCTAATCTAGTGTGCTTGCTTATATGACTTTATACTCTAGTGTGATGTGCTGCTTCTTCCTTCAATTCGGTTGCCCTAGTATACTTGATCGAAGGTCTGGTGCCTACGCAAATAATATAGGAGGGCTATATTTAGGTAATATATGGGCTTTGGTTTCTTATTTTGTTATTAGCATATTTTTTTCAATTTTAAACAAATAAAAAATTGGTAAAGATTTGGTGCAATTTGGTGGTGTGTATGTGATCCCTTAATTTGTAGTAGGCCGTTAGATCACTATATTTAGCCAATTGCAACTCCTCAAAAGATGCTTCCAATCTTAGCACTCAAAACTGTTTTGGGATATGCAACTGTCAGAGTTGCAATAAGTGTCATGAACAAATCATCCCAAGTTTTCAGCAACGGCTAGGCAATAGAACAGCTGCCGTTGCCTTCAATATCACGGAACCAACTCAATTACGTTCTTCAGAAGCAAAAAAAAAAAAAAAAAAAAAAAAAAAAAAAATCATACTTCTGCCACTAACACTTGCCTGCCCAGGCGAGATGCATATCATCTTTAGTAAAGTGTTGGAGTTCTAATTATATATTCTAGGTGCAGTCCCAACCAAATTTTATTGCCTTCCTGATCATATCCTAACCTACTCTCTTAATAGCTTTAATTTGTTGGGAACTAGAGACGGACGCGTACACCACCACCATCTATCTGCTATCCAGGCAGACCTGGTGCACAGTTGGCGAGAAACATTCAGAACCAGCACAACATGCACTACTTGTGCTGTGGATCTCTACATGCTTTCAACATGCCAGAGGTTTGCTTGTCCCATCGTCCACTTCTTACTCACCTGTCATCACCCAAGAGGAACTAACCGCAATGTTGACATGAAACAGTATCCTCAGTTTCTTACTACACAAATCCGGGCTGCTTTGCACGCAAAGTTAGTGGCCTTGGGCTCCAAATGGTAACAGCTGAGCCACTAATGCTCCCATACTGAAATAAGTTGGCGTCGACTCGGATCGCTTGCTTGTCATCCTTTTCATTTTCTCCTCTCTAATCCCCATCAGTGGATGCTCCGATCACCCGTCACTAAGCTCCCGGCCTCCCCGTGCTCCTCGCATGAGTCACCCCCAGTGCCCAGCAGCATTAGTTCCCTTCCGCCTTCGTCCTCTTCCCACATTGGCGCATCACTGATTAGCAGACGCCGTGGCGCACTAGCAGGCTCTGCTCGCTGGCCAGATTATCCATGTCCTGCACACCGGAACAAGGCATATGCTCTTACGAGGTTCCCGTGCCGGTGCCATCAGTGCCTTTTGAAATGCAGTATATATATATAGGGTTTAGTTCCACACGTCTGAGCAGAGCCTCCACAAGCCAAGAGTTGCAGTAACTAGTATACCTGCAGATAGGTTGCCAAGATGGGTGGCAGCGCCAAGGCCTACGCTGCCGTCGTCCTCATCAGGCTCATGTACTCCGGCATGCATGTCATGAGCAAGGTGGCCTTGGACCAGGGCTTGAACCCCCTGGTGTTCCTGTTCTATCGGCATACCACTGCCGCGCTTGTGTTGATCCCTGTTACCTTCATCTTCGAGAGGTCAGATTGCTAGCAGTGCTGCCGCCTTGCCTGACTGGTTGTTTATGTTCCACTTGTGTTCTGTTCTGATGGTCTTGTTGTTCGCAGGCGAAAAGCGAAGCCGATAACGCTCAAGATTGGGTGGAAGATGTTCATGCATGCCTTATATGGGTAGGTTGAATTCTATAGTCTATTCTCAGTTCATAACATGATTGCCTTATCCGAGGAATAGTGTTTTTAAGCTTCAAGTTTATTTTATCCTCTTTTATTTTAATATGTAATAATCTTCTATTGCCCATGTCTTGCCCTCTGAAACCACAACTCTGCATTTGATTTGGTTCTGGTCATACTGTCATGATTGCTTCAGCAGCAGAGCACGCTGTCACATTCCATGCAAACTGCAACACTGGCCTTTTGATTACTTTATATATGGTTTGACTCTGCTGAGTCACTCAATGTTCTGAATAAGCTTGCAACACTTGGACTGTAGTAGTTCAGCTGTTATGTAAGAATTCAGCTACGTCTGTCCTTAACCTGAAATTCCTGAATTCGTTTTTGTTTCTCTCTCAGGGTGACAGCATGTGGTGACTTGTTTAACCTTGGCCTCAACTATGCTTCTGCTACGTCGTCATCAGCATTGTACAATGTTCAACCGGTGGTGACATTCATCCTAGCAGTTATATTCGGGTAATGAAAATACTAGTTGATCCGAAGACTAAATCATGCAGAGAGCAAACAGAGTAAAAGAACAGATCAAAATAATCATGTTCACATCACAATATTAAGAATCTCGTACTTCATCAGAATTTAGAACAGGTCATAGTTTTCAGTTGATGAACTGAAGAAGAACAGTACGTACTTGTGACAGGATGGAGACTCTGAAACTGACGAGGTTCCATGGCAAAGTAAAATTCGCGGGCATCCTCTTCTGCACCGCCGGCGTCACCATGCTGGCCTTCTACGAGGGCCCAATGTTCAGATCCTTCAACCACCACCATCTCTTTCAGAGCGGCGGCAGCAGTCCCTCCGGAGCAGCAGACACGCACTCCAAGAAGCAATGGGTGCTGGGAATTTTCCTCATGACACTGTCCAACGTCTTAGCAGGTCTATGGACAGTGCTTCAGGTGTGCACTACACACTCAGATTTCAGACATGATCAGACCTTAATGTTTGTGGACTAGCAGCAGCTTGATTGGTGGTTGTATTTTTCAGGGGCCACTGATAGAGGACACCTCCAAGCTGATGAACACCACGCTCCAGATCTGTTGCGCGTCGGTGCAGGCCTTCCTTGTGGCCGTCGCCGCCGAGAGGGACTTCTCCAAGTGGAAGCTGGGCTGGAACGTCAGCCTCGCCGCCATAGTCTACAGCGTAATAATTCAGACCTCGATGCCACTGTTCAAAGTGATACATTCAGACTCTGAAATGGATTTCTCTGAACTTAATAACCAAACAACATCTTCAGGGCGTGATCGTGACGGCGCTGTCGTACTACATGCAAATGTGGACGATCGCCAAGAGGGGCCCGGTGTTCCTGGCCATGTCGATGCCTCTCACCTTCGTGTTCACCATCGTCATATCCTCCTTCATCATCGGGGACGCCGTCAGCCTAGGAAGGTAATTAAATATGTAGAACGTCATAGGAGTATTGAATCTGATGATATGGAACGTCATATCCTGCAATTTTCCTGTCTGAATTTGCTCTGATGATTATAATTGAATCTTGTGAAGCATCTTTGCCGGGGTCCTGCTGGTGGGAGGCCTGTACAACGTGTTCTGGGGCAAGAACATCGAGGAGCGAGACGACCTGACCAAGATCAGCGCCGCCGCCGCCGCCGGCGGCAAACCCGGGCTGGAGCTGCCGCCGCAGCAGAGCAAGGCGGCAGACACGCAGGCGGCGCCCCAAGTGCCGGATGACGGTGCAGACGCAAAGGTCTGATTCACCTTCCAGCCAAACGATCGACGTGACAGAAAAGATTGTGTTTCTGTCAAAGCCGTTCGTTCAGGGCCACTGGTTTCAGGGTGCTGGGAACACAGCAAGCAGCCAGATTCTACATGCAAGTCTACTCATCGAGACCGTGGCGTCGTCCAAGTTGATTCGGTCAGGATGACTGTCGTTTGTGCCATTGTATCTACACGCGCCCGGCACGATGTTTCTCGTCCAGCACCGTAGTTTTATCCATTCCCATGAATAATAAAAAAAAAGAAAGAAGCCTCTCGGTCGCTTTCAGTGAGCTTCTGTGTGGCTTCACCGACTCACCGTGCACTATTTCCGCTTATTCTATGATGAGCAGAGAGCAACAGGTGACAGGTCAGGCCGGCCGGGTGTCATTGTATATGTCCCCGGCCAGTTCGTGCGTGTGCTGCCACGACACGACGCCATGGCGGCCAAAGCGGCGGCAGCAGAGAATGCAGTGCTAGTGGATTTCACAGTTCGGTGCACGCAAATTATTGGCGCCATTAGGTTTGCCGCACATATTTGTACGTAAAACCAGCATCAGTAGATACCTAATAATAATTTTTGAAAAAAAAGATCGTGACAAATGCGCTGTCGTTATCCGCACTGTACGGACGCCACGACCATAGTGGTAAGACAATTCTTGCATCGACGTACTGATGATACTGTAGGATCGCAACAGCCAATTCAACAAACCTTTCGTTAATGGATTGAAAAGCAAGGAGACAAGACGTTGCCCGGAAAAGAAAAACCGGCGACTTGCCTCCGCGCACTCGGAGAGCACTCGCGCCGGCGGATCCGTTCCGTTCGCCACCCACCCATCGATTCCCCCTGCCGGCGCCAAACGGAGGGAAACGCGCGCCGCTGGTGGCGTGCCGTCATGCCGACCGCGCTTGCGCTCCAGAGCAAGCCAGCAACGGCGCGCGCCGTTGGCGGATGCGCACGCGCGGCCTGCCGGCCCGGGTCGAGCGAGCGTAGCGGCGAGGCGGGCGGGGCGCCGAGCTTGCACGCGCGGTGGCACGCCCCGACCGGGGGACCAGGCGTCGCCGGTGTTCCACCGCGTGTCTGCGCCGTGTCGCCACCTCATCCTCCGTTGCCAGTACGTTGATGGCGTCTTGGTTTGCTTGTGCCGGCGAGGCGACAGCGATGGGCATCGTGTGATCGTGTCTACTACCTACCTTTTCCCTCTAGGAACAAACACAAGACAAGATGGGCTGTTGGGTTGGACTTCCTTTCTTCGCTTTCTTTTAACCTAGGAAATATTTTATGTCCCTCACGTTTAGCCGTCGTTCGCTTTCCGTCCTCTAAGTGTAAAATCAGAAATCTTTGGTCCTACAAGTTTCAAAACCGTGCGTTTTGCATCCCTCGGTGGTTTCGACGACGGTTTCGCTGACGTGGCGTGCTGACATGGCGTGCTTAAAATGGCTGAAACTTTGAAAAATTATATAAAATCGTAAAAAGAATAAAATATAAGTCCAATTTTTTTAGCTTACTCATGAGCATCTTTACACAGTGGAGTCGTTTATTTACATGTTTGATATTATTTTTCTTATCGAAATAAAATAGGCAAGAAAAGATGCTATAGAACTTGTAAAATGCATAGTAAATATTTGAAATATTATAAAATAGTAAATCCAACTCCTGTGTGCCTCTGGTGAGTGTGTCCGTCTATCAGAGTTATTTTCTTTACTTATTATTAGATTATGCAACTCCTTTGCATAAGCACCCAATTATAATAGGATTATGTTTAACATATGCACAAACATAATCTTACTCTAAAGTATAAAAACTTTTTAATATATAAACAAACTACTCTACTAGATGGAGACACTCACCAGAGGCACATGAAAGTTAGGTTTACTATTTTATAATATTTCAAATATTTACTATGCATTTTATAAGTTCTATGGCATCTTTTATTGCCTATTTTATTTCGACAACAAAATAATATCAAACCTGTAAATAATTGACTCCACTGTGTAAAGATGCTCATGAGGAAGCTAAAAAATTGGACTTATATTTTTAACTTTTTTACGATTTTATATGATTTTTCAAAGTTTCAGCCATTTTAAGCACGCCATGTCAGCGCGTCACGTCAGCGAAACCGCCGCCACGTCAGCGAAACCGCCGTTGAAACCGCCGAGGGATGTAAAACGCACGGTTTTGGAACTTGGAGGATCAAAGATTTCTGGTTTTGTACTTAGAGGACGAGAAGCGAACGACGGCTAAAAGTGAGGGATGTAAAATAGACTTTTTCCTTTAACCTATGGGCCACCATAATCAGG
Organism: Echinochloa crus-galli; assembly: GCA_900205405.1. NCBI lineage: Eukaryota > Viridiplantae > Streptophyta > Magnoliopsida > Poales > Poaceae > Echinochloa > Echinochloa crus-galli. The sequence goes on from OAMR01000223.1 coordinate 46,286, forward strand.
CCTGGTCGAAGGCAATCGATCGAGGCAGCCCGATAATAATAGTAGACTGGGTCAGTAGCCCGGCCCGACTTTCCTGGACTGCCTCTATCTGGGCCGGAATAACTTTCCCGATGCTTTTTTTTGCATTCACATCGAGCCATAAAAAGTATTGCCCTCTGTATCAGTGACAAATTTGAGCCTATGATATTTAGGGCAACAACCGGACATTAGTTTTAAAATAAATTAAATATATGTAGTAGATTTGCTATAGGTGTGATATATTTCAAGCCCTGCCCCCCCTACCTACATGCATGCATCTTGCGGACTGGACTGATAGCCACCATGTGAACAAATCTCTCTCTTTTGTTTCCTAATAAAGTATTCAACTTTTTTTGTTTTCACTCCAATTTTTCCCTGACATGTAGTAGCATCAAAAGCTAGAAGCATTCTCATCACCACATGTGATGCATGCATCAATGCGTGACGGCATGCCTTAGCACACACTACAAAGAGTACAACTGCAAATGTTGAGGCCGGATCTATGATGCGGTAGATGCACTTTATTTCCGAGGGAAATGTGCGGTGACACGGTTCCTGGTCCACAATCCACGGCCATAAGGGACATGCCCATTGCAAGTCCTAGAGGTAAAGTGATTTCGGTGTTTTACATGCTTTCTGACTTAAGCCTTTTTGTCTCCCGGTTTGTCCCCCTCAGCTTTTGTTTGTTACATTAAGTACATCGCTATACATTGGCAGTCCTAAATATCGTCTCATAAAGTGCTATATATAATTTTTTATGATATGAAGAAAATAGATAAAAGTAAGAAAAATAAATAGTTGTTTCACGAAACAACCACATCATATGTTGAAGTTAATTTAGAAATATAGCACTACTTCCCCATCCTAGTACTACTAGCTTCATAGGACTTGTCTTATAAATCATCTCAAGATTACGTGTTAATACATGAGACTGTTATTAGACATCACTATATACTTGCCCTAAGTCAATGCATACATGCATCATGACTACATTCCTTAGCCCACGTAATAAATAGGACAATGGTGACGAAGATGAATGACAACTTCATGACGTGGTAGTCAGGCTGACGTGGTAGTACATTTCCTTTTGAGGGAAATAGAATTATAGAAGCACAGTCATAGCCGAGGTGTCCATTGCCAAACTAGAGGTAAGATGGTTCCTATGGTTTACTCTCTTTTAGGCCTAATCATTTTATAAGACATATTTCATTTCGTTAGAATAAGGCTTTAATTAACAACTACTCCCTCCGTCTCTAAATAACTGTCACTAGAAATCTGTGTTTTCCTTACAAACACGCTTCCCGGACGACAGTTATTATGGGGCGGAGGGAGTAATATCATTAATTTTTCATTTGTATGATATGAAGTTGCAATCCTAAAAAAAATTAGTGTTCTACCAAGAAATATCATTTTCAAATGACAAAATTTCATTAATAAATAGTGTGCAGTAGCAAAATTTCTTAGAAAGATAGTAGAAAAATCACGAAAATTTGCTATATGATACTACGTACTGTATTTCGTTGTAGACCAGTTAACAGACATTTTGCAAGATGATTCAATTCAAGGTGCCATTTGAATGGAGCATCCAAAAGCGCTAGCGTCCGGCCTGTAGGAGAATGGTCTCGTTCTGCACCAGAGCTTTGTCGTCTCAATCAAAAGAAGCTTTTTCCTATTGCCCATTACTCATCTTTATTTTTTTCAAAGTCGTTCTCCTTTTTTATTGTTTGCTTTTGTACGAGAACACGGCATTCTAACTTCCTCGCTACGCTAGAAAGACTCGAGCAGTTGACTCTTGACTGCACAAACGACATGTCTGGTCGATCTGTTGACTGTGTGACACAGTGCAATCCAACTTATTAAAAATAATTCACACTAGATTCAGGTGGGTATCATCTAGATTCTAGAACGAAATTATGAATCAAACTTTGCGGCAAGTGCCCTATTACCTTATCGCCTACGTACGCCGCTTACGTCCTAGATTCCAGACCTTTTTACATCATCTTATGCGTGTCTTGTTCTCAACTTCCAGCTAGACACCACTCGTCCGGCCGCCGGGCAAAAATATTCTGCGTTTAGCCTACGGTTACTAACTAATTCCAGCTTCATTTTTCATAAGGAATCGAAGATGCATGTATTGCTGTGTGTGAATTACGTGCGTGTAGAAAAAGGAAGTCCAGACAGCTTTGGACGCGGCAAAGGCGCCGAGGTGGTCGTGCATCTTTCTGCAAAGGGAAAGTGAAGTTCACTTGTACGTTAGCAAAGCGAGCATTTGCATCCGCGAACAGGATCCGTCTGTATCATGGCACGAAAGCTACTGATCGGTTAGAAATGGAGATACCCATGACTAGATGCGGGCGCAAGCGCGAACTTTTTATCACCAAAATAAAGGTTGTAGTGAGCGCTACCTCCCTTATACCAAACGGTTCTCGGTGATCATTGCGCATACGACAGTATAGGATATTTTGAGGACCCAATACACAGGATTTTGAGAACGTACCAAACTATATCGTAGTTGGCTGAACATCCAACTGATCATCGTACCAAACAGTATCTGTTATCGTAGTTGGCTGAACAGTGAGTGGGAGCCTCTAGAAAAATGGCTGGCGTGTCTGGCTGGGGCACAGCACACAGGGCCAAGGCTCCCTGCAGCTAACCTATAAACACTGACACCAGTCTTCAATATGCTATAATTTGACCAATAGCATTTATAAGAAATTATTTTAAATAATTATTATATAGTATGTTACAATGAATCTAGTAACAATATTTTTAGTCAATTTTTATGATTTTTTTGGCTAACTCCCCTAAAATCTTTTGTATATTTGTAGACAGATGGAGTATTTAAGACACTACCGGAATCCCCAGCTTTGCCGTGTGCCCGAATCTTCGCTGTGGGCAGAATCACGGGCACACGGCGAAGAGCCTCTTTGCCGTGTGCCACACAAAAAAACCCACGGTAAAGAATGGGCACACGGCATTCTTCCTCTTCGCCGTGTGCCCACAGCGGGGCACACGGCGAAGTAAATCTTCGCCGTGTACCTCCAACATAGGCACACGGCGAAGCCGAAGCATCCACGTCCGTTAGCCATGCCGTCCGCAGTGGATTTTATTATTTAGAAAAATAAGTCTTCGCCGTGTGCTAATGTTGGGACACACGGCGAAATTAACAAAATTTCCGTGCCCCGCCCTCCAATTTCCCGCGTGCGCGAAAAAGAATTGATTTGTCGTGTGCCCTAGAAAATGACACACGGCAAAGGTTATAAAAAAATGGTTTCGATTTTTTTTCCCAGAGCTTCGCCGTGTGCCTAGATCCGGGGCACACGGCGAAGAGCCGGTCAAAGCCGACAAGTGGGCCCGCCACCTCTTCGCGAAATTTAACAAATCAATTATAAAATTTACGAAAATCAAATATAATATGTAGAAGAATATATGCACACCTTAAAAAATATGTAGAGGAAAAAATATTTTTTTAAATAGTCGCCGTAGGCCCTAACTTAGCACACGGCAAAGAGGCTCTTCGTCGTGCGCCAGGCCAGGTGGCACACGGCGAAGATGCCTTTTATAACAAAAACCCTTTGTGATGTGGGTTCAAAATTTGAAATTTGAGTTTTTCAAATGACCCCGGATGAAGAAACGGTCAATATCAAAGTTTTAAATCTTCAGAAGTTACGAAACTTTGTAGTTCAACACTGTTTCATTTTAAATCATTTAGTCAACTAGATCTGAGTTTGAATGTTCTCAAATTTAAAATTCAAATTTTGTAAATGACCTCGGATGAAAAGACAGTCAACATGAAAGTTGTAGATCTTTAGAAAATATGAAACTTTGTAGTTCAACACTTTTTGATTTGAAGTCGTTTAGGGCCTCAAACAAGCAATTTAAACTCGATTTTGTATAATATGATAGGAATCGAAATGGTATGTAGACACAAGTATTGGTGTGGTGCAGTGGTAGAGGAGGCTACGCGCGAGGGGGAGGTCGCGGGTGAGCGACTTATGCGCGAAAAATGGCGCGACCTGCGGCTTGATGGCTTGTGGCCTTCCTTGATGAAAATATTTTTTTCTCTATTGTTTTCGTATTTTTTGGGGTTTTTTCGAAAATAATACTTCGCCGTGTGCCCTGGCACACGGCGAAGACCAAGATTTGAATTTCAAAAACAGACGTGTCCGTTGGGGACAGTTTGTTACTTTTCTTCGCCGTGCGCCGCATTTAGCCTATGGCGAAGTCTTCGCTGTGTGCTCGAAAAATGGCCTACGGCGAAGCTGGCTTCGCCGTCGGTGCTCGTCGCCGTATGAGCTTCGCCGTAGGTCACACACGGCGAATACTTCACCGTGTGTCTAAAGGGGCTTCGCCGTGTGCCCCAGACACACGGCGAAGTACTGAAATCTGGTAGTGAGAAGACCATTAATCATGATGATGATTTGCATGGCCTCAAGACTCAACTATTGCCTACTACTTATCTTCTTGTTGTTTCTTTGTTGGACCGATGACCCATCAAAGAGGCAGCCAGCTCAAGGCCTTGTTGTTGCTTGTTTCTGGCTGATACCACCATATCTTTGGTTATACTCCCCCTTTTTCTGCCAGAATGTACATGTGAATTATTGCCTATCTTCTCAATTTAGTCTTTTGAGTGCGATTGATCACATGCACCTCAATATGGTATATCATTGCCAGAACACTCCCAAGTTCAAATCCTAGCTTTCACAGTCAAATAAAAAAAGTTGCCCAATCCTATCCAAGATTGATCTGTGTCTCTCATCTCATGATTGATCGGATTTCTCTGTATCTAGGCCTAAAAATCCAATTATAGCAATATATAATTCCTCTTCATCTCTCAAAGTTTAATTGATTTCCTATTAATTCCTTTATGTCCCTCTTCTTCTTCCTCCTCCACAATGCTTACTCACCACCATCACGCCCCGAGTGCCGCTGCCCTTCCATGGCCACCTTCCGAGGTCCAAGCCCCTCCCCTAACCTCACTATAAACATAGAAGGAGCTCTCTTTGCCACATATCTGAAGAGCAGAAAAGTTGAGCATGGCAATGTTGAGGTGATGAACTTTTTAGCTTATCCAAAATTTTAACATGTACAAACTCCCCCATTAGTGTACATACATTTATCTCTTCTTAATTTCATAGAGCATATAGATTACCCATTCAATAGTGTTTTCTCTCCTTGATCTTTGCTATCATCATTTATGGTAAATACCTGATAGATTACATGACCCAGAATTAATGAATAAAATATTCTTACACCTAGTACACTGGATTTTGACATGCCTACGTCAATAGAAGAAGTTGGTGAACATTTACCCTGAATGCACATGATTAGTTGATTTAGCAAGAAAAATGTCTTTGAACTCAAGACTTTCCTGTGGACACAAGTCGGTCATCGCAAAAACAACAATTAGTTTCGCGGCAGTGCACGTGATGTTTTTAATAAAAAAAAGTAAGTAATGATCAAGAGTTCAGGGAAGCTTCTCCCATGAACAGCTTTTCCATAAACAAGCTGCCCTTACACAGAGCTTTATCCAACAAACTTCCGTGCTGCATATTCAAGTGGCAGGTTATTCGTCTGTGGCCAGCGCACTACTCATTTTGTCTATTAAACATGACCACTTGACCAATTAAGATTCAGTTCAGCTCAGCGACAGGCACATCAGTAGTGCTGAACTGAAACACCATCGATCATATCTCTTCGCTTCTCGGCAGCCACCATGGGCAACGGCAAGGTGTACGCCACGGTGGTGCTCATCCGGCTGATCTATGCCGGCATGCACATCCTCACCAAGGCGGCCTTCAACGAGGGCACGAGCACCACGGTGTTCGTCTTCTACCGGCACGCCGTCGCCGCCATCTTCTTGCTGCCCTTCGCCTTCGTTGAAATCAGGTACCTATTCCATGAGCTGATGAACCCTTCGTCAGTCATGCGTGCGTGTGATTTCTGCAAGTTACCATGTATGAATGATAGAGTAGCTCAGTTGGTGTTCTATACATGCATGTTTGCAGGAAGCGGCCGGCTCCACCTCTGAACTTCAAACTCTCAGTCAAGATTTTCGCTCACGCCTTCTACGGGTACGTTGGTGCAGTATGTGCAACTTTGACTTGAGGTTGAACCATATAGCTGCAAAAATCGTGTTCTTGTCGCTGAAACGCCACGTAATTTTGCGTTATGTTGCTCAGGATGGCTGGGACGATCAACTTGTACTGCATTGGCCTGAAATATGCCTCGGCGACCTCTTCATCGGCCATCTTCAACATCGTGCCGGTGGTCGCCTTCATCCTGGCCGTCATGTTCAGGTCGAAGAACACTTGATTAGAACCAACCAAGAAAGCCACCGATCAATTACTTTCTTTTGTTCAATTGCTCGCGCTTTCGGTAGCAATAGCAACTGACGGTGAGACCAATGCGCTGAACATTCTTAATTTCCTTTGCACGACGTACAGGATGGAGACCCTGAAGCTCAGGAGCGTCCATGGCCTGGCCAAGGCCTCCGGGATTCTCCTCTGCGTCGGCGGCGTCATCGTGCTGGCGCTGTACCAGGGCCCCGAGCTCAAGTCCATGAACCACCACCAGCTCCTCAAGCACCACGCGAGCGCCGCCGCCGCGCACGCGCATTCCGGCAAGGAGTGGGCTCTGGGGATCTTCCTGATGACAACGTCGGTGGTGATATGGTCTTTCTGGACAGTGAAGCAGGTACGGAATCTACGGATCAAGATCTCTGTCCGACTGGAGTCCTCCCCTGTCTATGTTCAAGCTTCAAGGTGTGCCTGAATTTTTGCGGCCGTGGTGGTAACTGGTAATGATGTTATTATTGGCCGTACGTACGTGCTTCATTTTTCAGGGACCGTTGCTGCTGGAGTACCCTTCCAAGCTCCTGAACACGACGCTGCAGTGCGTGTTCGCGAGCGTCCAGTCCTTCGTCATCGCCCTCGTCCTCGAGAGGGACTTCTCGCGGTGGAAGCTCGCCGGCGCCGTCAGCCTCGCCGGGGTGCTCTTCACTGTAAGCAGCTAGCAGCGCTTAGCTGATCCGACACAGCGACTTTCAATAGGGATGATCGATCTCACAACAGTCTCAACAATTCGTTGCAGGGCATCGTGGTGGCGGCGATCTCGTACTACCTGCAGATCTGGGTGATCGAGAAGAAGGGGCCAGTGTTCCTGTCCATGTCGATGCCGCTGAGCCTCGTCTTCACCATGGCCATCGCCTCCTTCCTGCTGGGCGAGGACGTCAGCCTGGGGAGGTAATTAACACCACGTCACATCGCATTCATTACCAACCACGTCACAGGCCATGGAAAATCAAGCCATCCGCTCCGCTAGCTCGTGCCCCCGCTCCCTTTTGACTTGCGCACCCTGCCAGCCCTCGCAAGTGGCGCCGTGTCGAGGTCACACAGCCCATGATCGTCGACGACGGGGTCCCGACTCCCGACCGAACAGATCAGGCTGCTCATCTCTTCACTCTTCAGTCGCACGTCGCTGTCTTTCTCAAATAGCTTTAGCTCTCACGCCTCATCGATCTCATCTATCTGCTACGAACTGTGTGGGTGCAGCATTGTCGGCAGCGTCCTCCTCGTCGCCGGCCTCTACAACGTGCTGTGGGGCAAGAGCAGGGAGGACAAGCAGCGGGCGGCGGGCGAGACCGGCGCCGGCGACGACGGGGACGTGGAGAGGAATGCGGCCGCCGTGCAGCCGGCGGACGGGGAGACGGAGGAGGACGAGGAGGGGAAGGACGTCGACGCGGCGGCCAAAGTCTGACGACACGCGTCCGTGGCTGCGGATCGTGCGTGCACGCGATCTGCTGATCCCGGCGATCTCTCGCGGCCGGCGTGGCGGGCCTTGGGCCGGTGCTTGTGCGATAACTGCAGAAAGCAGGGTGCAGGGCGAGAAAGATCAGGGCGCTGATGCGTTATCCGAAAGCGATTCCTCGGCCGCTCATCTCAGCGCCCCATCTATGTATGCACCGCATGTTACTGTTAATGTTTGTGTACTATGTACATTACGTACATCACATCAAGTTAATTTTCTGAGTGATGATTTGATTGTATATGGTGCAAAAAAAGAGCCTTTATTCCTAAAGTTAACTTTCTTGCGATTGAAGAATCGACTTTAATTTTTCTCTAAAGATATATGTTTCTTTTTTTTACCTTTACAAAAAAATTGTGGGTGGCTAGGGTTTGATCCATATGGTTCCTAAAAGGGGGAAAAAGAACAATGAAGGCAGGGTTAGTGAACAAACCAGCATATGGGGAAACGGGTTGTGCTGGATGCATAATCTAGGGCCTCATCTTTATTTCATTATCAGAGAATAACCGAAAGATCACCTCTATATGGTCAAGATTTGGAAAGG
>OAMR01000223.1:59866-73198 GCA_900205405.1 Echinochloa crus-galli
TTGACGAGGGTCGGGAGGGGAGCGGTAGAAAAAAAAAATGACCGGTTCGTTTTTTTGTTGGCAGGCGGGTAATTATCGCGAAAAGTTGTTGGAGGAGAGATTGCAGCTGTAGGATTGGATTTCGACAGATATGAAGATCGCACGTGGCGGACCGAGGGGTGCGGTCGCGGTTCCCGCACAGTTTTATTAGGAGTAGAGATTTGTGGCTCTTGGGTACCGGCATGCCCTTTTGAGTGGGCGGCTGAGGATTGACTCCCTGTTGGGAACGCGGGAATTTTTTATGGATCAATTTAAATTTGGCGCTCGAGACATGATACAAAATGTTTTTAATTTTTTTGGTTTAGAAAAAAAGAAACACGATACAGAATGAAGGGATTCTAAAATGAATAAGATCTCTTTAAGCAGATCTAGTTAAGAGTTATGTGAATCACCTCTATTCTAAGATGAACAGCCGCATAAACCATTGGATAATAATATCTACCTAGCTTGATTACTCTAAAATATAGACCTACCTACTGAGATTACATCAACCATACAGAAAGGGACCAAATCAACTAAATCCCCTACTTCACTTCAGTTCGGTACGTACCGTGCGTAACGGTGCATTCATGCGCATATTTTAGCCTCAGCAGATGGATAAAAGCATCTTCAACAGCCGTCAGCTCTCAAATTCACACGAATTTCCAAACCACCAAGCCCAAAACCGATGAACAAGCAACCATGCACTGCCAACAAAAATGCCGAGCCAGTATATAACTCTCAAATCGATCATATTGTACTGAACACACATGCGTGAGTTGTGATGTGCTCGGCAGCATCACGAACTCATCAATAAAACTCTCTCCCGCCGCAGATCGAGCTAGCAAAGCGAAGATGGCGGAGGCAAAGAAGGGCAGCAGCAGCATCCTCAGGAGGAAGAAGGCGCACGCGTGCTGCGTGGCGCTGTGCGTCCTGCTGATCCTGGGCGCGCTGGCGCTGGCCTTCTACCTCCGCTACCGGCCCCGGCCGCCGCGGGTGGTGGCGACGCCGGTGGACGTGACCGTCGAGGAGTTCACCCTCCTGCCGCACCCGTCCCTCAAGCTCTCCGTCGGGGTGCACGTGGTGGTGAACAACCCGAGCAACTCGCCGTACCGGTACGGCGCCACGCTGAGCGCGGTGACCTACCGCGGCGCGCCGGTCGGGGAGACTCTGGTGCCGGCGGGGGAGATCGGCGGCAAGTCGACGGCGCGGGTCGAGCCGGCGACGGTGGTGGACGGGGTGAAGGTGGCCGAGAGCCCGCACTTCGCGTCCGACGCCGTGGCGGGCGTGCTCCCGTTCGTCGCCGTGGTGAGGGTGGTCGGCAAGGCGCTCGTGCTGCGGGCGTTCGAGGTGCCCGTCACCGTCGAGGTGGTGTGCCTCGTGCGCCTGTACGTGTTCCATGGGGAGAGCAGCTCGCGGTGCGCCTCCACCGTCCGCACCGGGGCCCGGGCTGCGGGCTCCGGCGCCGGCGCCGGCGCCGGCGGGGGGTTCCCGGATTCAGGGTATGCGCACGGGCATGAATGAGTAGGCGCACCGCGCAGGCGCGCGCACACCTGATGGCGGTTGGATTTGCTTGTGGCGCCGGTCGCTACGGTTTTACTACGAGTATGCAGTAAAGTTTCGCCTATGTGCTGTAACTCTTACCTGAGGGTGTGGTGTGGTATGGTTGAATTTTGGCTGTAAAATTGGAGTATTATTACACACGTACGGTACGGAGTATACAGTATATACCGAATAATTTTTTTTTGAGGGCAATATACCGAATAATTAGATCAGTGTTTCGTTTGTGTGGTGTCGGACGGAAATGGCGCTGCTAATGGGCCGGGCTGAGGCTACCCCCTTGCAAGGGCTGGCTTCTTAGGAGGCCAGGAACAGACAGAAGCATGCCAGCCCAGTTTTACTTTAGGTAAGCTCGACGGCTCGGCCCACATGAAGCTCTTTGCCCGAAATTAAACTGTGAAAGTTTAAAAGTTTTCATTTTTTCCTTAAAAAATGACACGATATTTGGCTGGTTTCGCATGAACCAAGACACGAAGTCACGCACGCAGGCATATTGTTTCTCTACTTGGCCTGGTGATCGTCCTTCTAGATTGAAAGCTACGGGACCTGAATCCTCGTTATAACAAACGGCAGGGACAAAATGTTGCCGTCGAGATGGCTAATGCTACGTGCGCATCTTATATATTATATTAGTATATATATAAACCACAGGAAGCAATTACCCATCGCTGTCTGTACGTACGTGTGATGGAATTTGTTGGTTTCCTTCTCGACTGGCTGTATCCCGGCGTCGGCATCGGCCGTTCAAATTTCGCAAATTTTGTAACGTACCAAATCGATCGAGTCCAACGCTCGAGTGCGTCTCCATCTCGCCGGACAAGGAGAGAACGAGTGGGGGTAAACAAAGGAGTGAAAATGTAACCAGCATCGGAGCTATCAGCTGCGACAGTGACAATAGGTATAGCGATACAGTTAACACGTACGTCGTTGCTGCAGTCAGTTGATTCCTCTAGAAGATCAGCCATCCAGGTCATACCGTCACGTTAATTTCATTTTGTCAACATATGTGTGTACAAAATTACAAAGAGCATGTTAAATTTGGTTGGTGTCACTAATAGCTGGCCAGGCTAAAATTCATCTAAGACCAAAATTATGACAATGCTAAATTAGGGGCACGTAAAATTCGTGTTAAAAAGGGCAGGGACAATGTTACCAAATTCGGGGGCATATTGCCAGATTAAGGGCAAGTGAAAAAAAAGGTACTTTGGCTGTGACCAACCCAAAATTTTGGCCGACTGAAGTTGGGCGATTTGCGCTACCCCAGCTTTGCCCAAAGAGTGCTATAGCCACACAAATTTTCAAAGGAATAGACAAATTTTGATTAGTGTCACCAAGATCTAGATAAATAATGTCACAAAACATTAGTGCCTCATAATACGAAGTTATCAATTCACCAAATATGCAATTCTTTTTTACTGATGGTCAAAACCTAAAATTCCGTAAACGCAGCAACAGAAACTAAATTACTTCCATTTTGCATCAGAATAAATAGATGCTAACATAGAGCGAATTTCCCAAACCCCACTGTAATAGCCAATGCAATTATATATATAACCATAGCAAGACAAATATTATAACACTAGCCTCCAATCTCCATGGCATTCTTCTACCAATCCCCTGAGCTGGCTGCGAGAGATGATTTGATCACCGGACGGCTGGCATCCTAATAACAAAGAGCGATCGCATACCGGGCCCTAAAGAAACAAGAGTAACTGAAATTCCGATGAAACATCCCATCTTACATATGGCCGCTCTCTCCTCCACCTCTAGCCCCAAAATCAAGAACCCCAACTTGGCCCTAAACAAATAAGAGTAACCGAAATCTCCGTTCCTCCGCCTCGGCTGCGCGGGCACGGCCAAGATCGATGAGGAGGAAGCGCGCCCTGCTGTGCTGCGGCGTGGCGGTGGCGGTGATGGCCGTCCTCGGCGTCGTCTTCGTGGCGCTCTACTTCACCGTGCTCCGGCCACGGCCGCCCAAGGTGGTGGCGACGGTGGTGGGGACGAAGGTCTCGGCGTTCAACGCCATCCCGCCGGTGCTCAACCTCACCGTGAGCGTGGACGTCGCCGTGGAGAACCCCAACTACGCGGCGTTCCGGTACGGCGAGGTGGTGACGGTGCTGCGGTACCACGGCGAAGCCGTGGGGCAGGCGACGGTGCCCGCCGGCGAGATCGGCGCGCGCGCGACGCAGACGGTCGGCGCCGCGGTGGAGGTGGACACCGTCAGGCTGGTCTTCACGCCCTACTTCTTCCCCGAGGCCGCCGTCGGGGTGCTGCCGTTCGAGACGGCGACGGCGGTGGCCGGCAAGGCGGTGGTGCTGGGCACGTTCAAGATCAGCGCGAGCTCGGAGGTGGCGTGCGAGGTCACCGTGTACGCGCCCCCGCGCAACGCCACGTCGGAGTGCACCTCCACGGTCCATGTAGGCTAATAACGATGACCTGCAAAAACGTGCTCTCGTCGAAAATTGTCAACGACCGGTTTTCTAGGGCCGCAAAAACGCTCATTATTCGTCCATGCGAATGTACGCGCGCACACTTTACCCCATTAAGCATTTCAGAAGTGAATGGATCGGCAAATCACAAATCTATATCATATGACAAGGAGCACAAAAATCATAACTCAGTAATACACAAATAAAAGCTTTACATTGTTATAAAGAGAACCTCTGTCTTTTTTTTTCGAGGACAGAGAACCTAAGAACACAGGTGAGATGCAACATAACTACATGCTAAACCAAAAACGACCAAGTCTATTCATTATAATATATTCAGCATTTGTTCGGTCAAGCGTAATTGTATTTTTCTTAATTCCCAGCCAACATTTATTAAATAACTCTAAAAAATGTCTTGATTGGAACGAAGAATCTTGGATATTTAAGAAAAAATCCCAAAGATGACCAATAACCACCAGCCATTTCGTCAAAAACATTCTGAAAATATTTTAAATCTAATACTCCCTCCAGTTTAGTAAAAGAAGTCGTTTTGGACAAGGTTTGAGTCGAACATTGGGAACATAAATCATGAATAACATTTAAGTCGTTGAGTTTGGAAATGTGAAAATTATATAAATAGATTGGTCTTGAAAAGTACTTTCATAAAAGTATAAATATGTAATTTTTCAAGAAATATTTTTATAAAAAAGAGAAGTTAAAGTTGTGCTTTGGTGACCGTGTCGCTGTCCTAAACGACTTCTTTTATCGAACCGGAGGGAGTAGTGATTATCTACTTGTGTAAAACCTTACCTGGTCAGCGAACAGAAAACAGAAGTTCTTTGTAATCGGATCCTATTTGTTAGCTTCGCACATGACGGGCAGCAATGACAAATTATTTTATTTATTATGTTGATATTAACAAGGGAGCTCTGGCGAGTTTAGTTGGCAATCCTGGAATCTTCCTGAATAGTAAAGATCCCCCGTTCTCTGTCACAAAAACGACATGACCATTTATTTTTTGTCTGGTTATACATTTTTCTTCTTCGGAAATATATTGGAAAATAAGTTAAATATAAATATATAATGAACCGCCTCACTTTGACTGATTGATTCAAGGAATGATGTCCATAATTAGATTGGCCTGAGAAAATAAATATATTGCATCCTTTTTTAAAAGTGTTTGTGTTTCCAACAACGGTACATACAACCCCCAATATGGAGCTTTGAACTCTGCATTTCTATGAAACGATAATAAATCATGTAAAAATATTATATTATGAAAAGATAAATATTATTACTATTTTCATCACCTTACTAATCCAAGTATTTTATATTTGAGTTAATAGTGACAATTTGAGAAGTTTGACTGCATATACGTTCTACTAAATCATACATTTACCATTGCCATACCTGTGATGCTAGAATGAAAGATTGTTCACAATACTATGCGCATAAGAGGATGCTGACGTTCTTTTGATATATTTCTTCATTATAATCGTTCCTTGAAAATTATAACGTGGAATATATTTAGGGAAAGGAGATAAACCAATGCCGTACTATTTTTCAAGGGTGTACTACGTAGTATTATTTTTTCATGTTAAACTAGTCGAACGAATATAATGTAATTATATCAAAACTTTTTATGGGTATCTAGAAATCTGCCCACAGTTTCCTTCTACCGGACCATACTTGAAATCTGAACTAGATCTCGAAAAAAAATGATTTATACATCTAATTATCTAAAGGGCCAGAGCTGAACTGGGGCAACACAGAACAATACGCTATAGTCACAACGGGAGACAGGAAAAAGAACATCAGATTACCTTGCTTACTTAGCACGGATTCACCCACAAGGATCCACTGTCTTATTTGCAAGTGATGTAGCAAAACAGTCATGTCCCTAGTATTGAGTTCATGTCCCTAGTATGAGTTCACGACCCCTAGTTCCAACTTCCAGCTCTGTCAACCTCACATTTCCCTCTCTAATGTATTGATCGCCATGAATTACTTCACATGTATAACAAAACAATGGCTATCTAGTAGCGGCACCGAAATTTAAATGTTCTTTCCTAGTTCAACCTTCTTCACCATCCTTAGCGTGTTGTGGAAGATGGAATCCAGTATTCCAGCAACCTGGAATTTAAATGTCAATCTTCATTAGACGCTTTTATTTGGACTCAAGAGAAAGAAGAAACTTACGGTAACATTGGCGTTAACCTCACCATGCTTAACAATGTAGGACTGGCCAGCCAATCTATCATGATATCCACGAAGATAGGGAGTTAGTCTTACGAATTCATAAAACATCCTTGGCGAGAGTCTTTTGCCAAATGAGAACTGTGTCACGTAGTGCGAAACATTTATCTGGGATGGATCAAAAGAGTGTGACCCCGATCGAGCTGAGATAACAACACTCCCTGGAACCTGGTAAACAGGATAGGTAATTATTAAAGACAGCAAAATACCCTTCTCCATCACTCCATGTTACCAACCATTAGCACAAAGTTATCTCTATGCAAGTTGTAGTGTATCGCATTTACCCTTTTGACCCGCACAAAACCTTCTACTCTGCATCCACCGGCCATTGGAGCAGGGCGTTTGGCAGGATCAACAGTCTTATTGGATTTGTCTTCCAAAGCAAGCACGTGAGCTTCTTTCGGAATGTTGGCAACGTAAGTCTCCATTGCCTGTGGTTTAAAAGATTACGTGAGGATTGAGAAATTTGTTAAGAGCTAAGTAAGAATAGATAATAGATCAAGGAATAAAGAATGTTTAGCCTTTTGTAGGCCATTGTATTTCCTCCTGCATGATGTTTAGGATATATTATCATACTCCATTGCGAAACATAGGTCGTTCTAATTTTGCCATAAGTCAAACTTCTCTAACTTTGATCATGTTTATTTTTAAAGATACGCCAACATCAAATCAGTTCTACTAAATCCATCCTGAAATATGTTTGTTAGTGCACTTATTTGGCACTATAGATGTTAATGTATATTTCTATAAACTTGGTCAAAGTTAAAAAGTTTGACTTAGGACAAAACCAAAACAACCTACGTTTTGAACAGAGTGAGTAGTAAATATAAACATTATTAAATCAGTACAGCAAGATGATCCATAACATACCGCGACTAAACTCTCAGTATCACGTTCCCCATAGTATGATTCATGATCATGGTGACCCTGATTCTCCCTGTGTACAGAAGAGTTAGGGGGGTCTTCATAGAACTAGGGCAACTATTAAAAAAAATATAGAACAAACAAATGTTTGCAACCCAAGTAGTGTATCCCTGGAGCCTGGAGGCTAGCTAAGAAAAGCCCAGAAGGTATCTAAATAGATGAAATGTACTTACTTGATATCAGACCCTTTGCGGAAAACACGAATGGATGGGTATCCTTGTATGTGGTGCCTGCATTTGATAAATTGAAGTGATGAAAAAGTATATTCCAGCAATTTAATAATTAAGAAACATCAGCAAAGTCACAAAAAAAAGTTATAAGGGAACAAGAGGATTTCCTTGTTTGTATCTATTAAGTTATGAATATGTGTAGCTCAAATGTACATGTATAGCACAATCAAAGAAAAGATCAGATCATCAGATGCACAAGAGAACATTTGATTATGGAGGTGGTAAATAATATAATTCTGGCATCCCATTTTTATCTGTCTGTTAGTGAATAAGGCAATTCACAAATCAAGAGGGACAAAGACTCTAGGAGGCTAGGACACAAACTGTGTGGTAAGGAGGTTAAACCGCATCCCCATAACTAGCCAACCAGCATGTTCCTACTTTTTACACAACATGGAACACATAAAATCTGCTTCCTGACCTTCCCTCTTTTTTTAGAAAACTAAAAGAGTAGACAGGGAATCTAACCTAACAAGCTCCAAAGCTGATGCCATAATGGCCAACAATGCCAGAAACCAGAGCAGCCACCAAATAAAATCTCAATTCTCAACAAACAATCAAAAGATCTTTCCAAGGAACCATTCTACCAGAAGGAATGGTTCTCGATGCAAATAGTTCCAGAAGAAATAACTTGAAAATCCAGATGGAAGTGACATTGTAATTTTATGACAAAATGGCATCATGATATCATTTTAAAAAACTCACATCATAATCATGGTTTTAAATAGCGGGCTAAGGGGTTTAGCGGTTGGGGTCAAAAAACAGTTAATAGCGGGTTAAATGAGGCTATAGCGGATTATAGCGGCTAAATTGTACATGATTTCAAATAGCTGTTTTCTTTCTCAAAAGGCTATAGCGGGCTATAGCGAGGCTATAGCGGGAGATTTAAAACCTTGATCATAATACAACTTAAGTGACAATGGTTTGTGATTCCATATTGCATCATACATATTAAAATCATAATGGTTCTGAATGTAAGTATCAATAGGTACAGACCTCCTACACAAGTCAACTTCCTCAGTGCAGTCAACCTTGCCAAGAAGGATTCTGCCATCCATTTCAGGGTCATATCTACACATCATAAAAGATAGGTTATTGATTAGTAGTGCAAGACATTGATCACTAAGCTTTCTTAGAAGCGTATAAAGAACAATAGTATTTACCTCTCCCGTATTATTGTGGCAGTCTTCTCCCATGAAGGTTTCTGGGGTTGAGAAAAAAGAGAGAATAAACATTTTACTTCACCAGAAGACAACCACAAATATATTTCAACTGGAATAAAAACATCAAAAATTAAGCATCTAAAATTAAATTAACCAAACTACGAAATGGCTTTCACCGCATTGTGGGCATCTGTTGTTCTGTTCAGATAACTTGCACATATCATACAATAATTGTTGCCTCAAAAATATAGTAGCTGAAGTATGGACAGAAATAAAGGAAAAATAACAAAATAAAATAAAATTACTAACCAATCGATTGCTCCAGTAACACCATGGGGCATAAAAGTTAACAACCAAAACAGGATACCTAAAAAGGAATAAAAGCAGGATAACTTATCAACTAAGGCAATATTAAGGATCCCATATCAGCAATACAAGAGGGTGAAATACTGCACAGACATTAGGTGACAAGTAAAGAATCTGGTCAAAAGAATTGGAGCTGTTGAGATACAATGAATATAAATTATGACATGAAGGTGGAGCAGAAAGATGGTGGTGAATAGAATAACATGAACAATTATTTGGTTATACAATCTTATAAAATAAAAAAATAACTTCTATGTTTGATCGAACAGGACTGTAGGTTGGTAGATATTCATTGTAGCTATTTGAGAAAGAACTGGTGGTGAAAAGAATAACATGAATAATTATTTGGTTAACGATCGTATAAATAAATAACTTATATCTTTGATCGAACATGACTGTAGGTTGGTAGATAACTGAATGCTTACTGGTGTGAAAAGCTATCAAAATTGCGAGATGACAAGGGAACTGAACCATCAACATGATCCTCTTCAACATCATCTCCATGCTTACTGACAATAGGAATAGGCCCAGGGTGGAATTCTGATCCAGTTGGTACTAAATTCCGATCAATAGAGAACTTGCGAACAGTTTTCGTTATGTTCAATCTGTTCTGCATATTGATTTAACAGATAATTAAAGTTAATCAAGAAAAAATACGATGCAGCGTCAGACATATACATAGCTTAAAAAGCTAGTGACAAATGATTTTTTTTCTCAAACCAGTGAGAAATGATTTTAACGTGCATGTTACTTTACATGAGTGCTTCAACATTTCTTTTAAAAAAACATAATATATCTCTGATGGTCATCTTTTTACTAGTATGTTCAAAGGATAGCAAATAATAATTTCCATATTCTAGAAGATATAGAACCCAAAAAAGGCATGGGGCAAAGATATATCTTACTGTTCCCAGCACATCACTGACATCAACTGATGCAAATTCACACGAAAGTGCAGGAAAGCTGTAAAAGACAAAGGAAGTCAGTAAACATTTGAGGGAACAATAATTAAGCTTCACAACCCAGAGTTGCTGAAATCATCCCAAATCCCAACCAAACAGTCCAATACTAAAGCCTTTCATTCCATGTAATTTGGTGTACAATGAAACCCAACAAGAGCCACATGGACCAAGGAGAAAGGAAACAAAACAATAACTGAATATAAATAGGAGCATAGTAATAAATGATCCTGCATGTTTGAGAAGAAGAAAAAATACATGGCACTTGATTCCTCAAAACCATTCCAGAGCACAAAGAGTAATTAAACTATACGATGCTGCAAACAAACAAGAAGTGCCCTTCCTATCACTTGCAGTTGCCCAGAGTGCTAGTTTATCCAATAGATCTCACTATCTCAAGCAATATCTAAGAGGGAGGTGGGAACAAAGACAAACAAGGGGGGGAAACTAGAGATTAGACTAGGCACTAAACTAACATCATATGATTTTTACAGGATTTACGAAAGAGTGTTGTGTGATACTCAGAGCCGTGAACAGCCTTATGCTGGCATTTGCATTAGCTTAATAATCCAATTAGCACAGGCAGAGCTGACATAATTTAAGAAATCACTAATTCTTTAAATTGTAAACCCTGATGGAAAGAGAAAGCACGCAGCAGTGTTATATACGCAACCATACAGGCACATATTCATATTGATATATCCAAACACCAAACTGAACAACACTAGAGACATGGTACACATCTTACCTTATATTGAAATCTATGCGTAAAAACTCGCCATCTGAACTCCTATCAACAATCACAGATGTGGTAGTATTGACTGTTAAGTAATTGCTCAACTCCTGCAATATCAAATCATCAACTTCTTAGTTAAAAACATGAAGTTCACCTTTACAAAAGATAAAGTGCAAAAACTTTAATGAGAAATCAGGTCAACTTTAAACCGCAAGCAAGCAAGGCACATTGCAATATTTAAACTATGGCAACCCACAATGCATTGGATGAAAAGCAAATAGAATATTTGGGATACAGAATGTAGCTAGACAGTCAATGTTTAGTGTACCATAATAGCTGGGATAATTCGGATACATAATGTAACTAAACTACTTTCAATAGTTTATTACATCATAATTGGCAAATCTAAGACATTATTCGACCGCGTTAGCTTGATGTTTGCCTTCATAATCTAGCACATCTTGTTGAATCAATTAACAGGACAAATGTGAGAAATGGAAACTGGTTAATAAAGTCAGCTATGGTACAGGAAACCAAATGATAGAATGCTATTCTACTTCTACGTAAACAAAAAAGAGCATCTTAAAGTTTTCCCAATTCCTTTCCTTACACTTAGTTTATGGCCACCAATTGGAACATGAAAGGAGTCCTACTGGTTACAGAAGAAAATGAGGGGAAAAAGCATACCATTCCAAACAGAAACATCATAGTTAGTGCTGCTACAATGGATAATCCAGCACCAGATAGTGATGCCTCGGTCAAATCCCTAGGGATTTTCCTGCAACATGAAAAAAATAATCAAACATTACCACTATAAAGATAAAATAAACTATATAAACACATCACTTGAAAATGAAACTCAGGATAGGACAATTTAAAAGTTTGCCATTGTGAATCAAATTAGTCTATACATTCTTATTAAATACAAAAAAAAACTATTAAAAAACCCCAGCACTTATAAACGAAGCTCAGGATAGCACGTTATAAAAGTTAGCATTTCTGAATCAAATTAGTCTCCAAATTATTATTCCTGTGCCCCTCAAATCAAGTACCAACAGCTAGCTCAAACCAAAGTTATGGCTGCCCAAGACACTCATGCTCCTTCCAATTATGGGTCCCAAAGACAGTATAGACATGAGTAACAATAAATTTCTCATTGAATAGCATGGTTGATAGCATGGTTGATACATCTCAGAACTAAACAGCGCGAGCCACTCAGATCTCAAATCACAACAGTGATGGATCAGACCCTTTTACAATCCTACACTAGTTCATCGTGTATTACGTCTGAACAAAAAACATCTGCCTATTTTTACTTTAACAAAACTGGAAACAAGGGGTTTCTCCTAGCTAATCCAAACCTGTTGGACTAGCTTCTATTTTAGAATGGCATACCGCATCTGAGTGCAACACGTGGTCCAGACCGAAGCATCACTACAAAATGAAATCTAAAGATGGGCAATGACTCAATGAGTGAGCTATCACCTATCACGCTAAATGCAATGAATGAACACACACTGACACACAAAAAAAACAGTATTCTGGGCACAGCATCGATCAATTCATCGTGTAAGTCTCTCGTCTCTACCGAGCTGCAAACGGACAAAGGAAATCATCGCTGACGCAGAGTACCCGCGCCAAACTGCAATTACGCATTCGCCGCGAAGAACACGACACTGCCATCCACGATTCACCGCAATCCGCCCAGCGCAACCGGACGAGACCGCTCTCCGTTCTCCGTATCCGTCTAATCCCCCCGAAAAATCACACTCATCACAGCCCATCCCGGGAAAGGCGTCGGGGAATGGAGGGGCGCTGGCGACCGAGGGGTGGCAGATCGGGGGCGCACCTGTAGAAGTCGACGGACTTGAGCTTGCTGGAGATCATGGCTGCCGATGACCCTCAGATCTGCGGCGGCCGCCGGGGTCTGGGGGGAGAGAGATCTGGGGAAGCGAGGAGGAGAGGAGAGAGGTGAGATTTTTGTGGGGGTTCCGTTCGCCGTCGGCGGCGTGCTGGGGATCTCTCACCGGCGCGCGGTATGCCACCCACGGACGCACCGACCTCGTGTCCTGCCTCGCCTCCCTCGAGGTTATTTAACTATGCGCCATCCTTACGGATAGTCATCCTTCAAATGCCAGTTTTAGGATGGCAACAACACTATCGTCATCGTCTCCTGCAATAGCTTACATAATTGCCACTTTTGCTGACGTGGCAAGCCACGTCCTCGAGCCAGCGTGGATTGAACATAGCAAATGACCATAATGCCCTTGCCTCCTCCACAGTTAGCCATGCACTCATCTTTCTTCTACCACCGACGCGTGGGACCCGTATGTCAGGACCATCTTCAACCTCCAATAAGTCCCCTGATGGCCTCCTCATCCAGCGGGCTGGACCCCCGTGGACGCCAGCCTTTGTCATCCTCCAACCAGTCGCGGGCCTGCCGGAGCCGCCTCGCACCGTCGCAGACGACGAGGGTGCTCTTGCTCCTTCCCCCGCCGGTAGTGCCTCGCCGGCTGATATGCCCGAAATGCATGGGATTGCTTGGACTTCAGCCTTTCCGAGATATTTCGTTTCGCCATTTTCCTGAATCGTCCTATTTCGTTTTGCAATTTGCACTTGCTGCAGAAACATCACAGCTCGAGGCAAGACAAATGCTGATTTTTTCATCAAATTTTGGCCGTCAATGTGTTG
>OAMR01000223.1:73462-119447 GCA_900205405.1 Echinochloa crus-galli
GGCAGATCGGGGGCGCACCTGTAGAAGTCGACGGACTTGAGCTTGCTGGAGATCATGGCTGCCGATGACCCTCAGATCTGCGGCGGCCGCCGGGGTCTGGGGGGAGAGGGATCTGGGGAAGCGAGGAGGAGAGGAGAGAGGTGAGATTTTTGTGGGGGTTGCGTTCGCCGTCGGCGGCGTGCTGGGGATCTCACCGGCGCGCGGTATGCCACCAACGGACGCACCGACCTCGTGTCCTGCCGCGCCTCCCTCGAGTTACCAGCCTTCCTGCCTCCCTCGACGTCTTCTAGACCTCTATAAAAAATGTGTCTTAATTTTTTTTCGTTTGGTTTCCTTTTCGGTCATTTACCCATTTGGTTCAGTAATTTAGCAAATTTTACGCTATTAAGACAGAGGGGAGTATCTTTTAGCATTAAACTACGTGTTAAATTTTGCTAAAAGACATTTAAAGATGTATCTTTCGCAACTAGACAAACAAAATTGTGTAATATTGGTAGAGGACAAAATTATCATGTACTACAAATATATACAAATTTCATGCATATAGGACAAAAAGTAGTTATTGGAAGACAATAAATCATGCATGACTGCAAATATAATTAAATTTCAAAGTGTCATATAGCGAAGATAAGTTTGTTGTCTTTAAACAAAAATAACACATTTTGACCGCAAATATATACAACCTTCATAGTGTCATATATATTATGTTGGACCAAAGAAAGCATATCTCCTTCTCTTCTTTGGGCCAGGCATAAGAATCGGACGGCCTCTTCCATTTTGGGCCTTCTCCATCTTCTTTGCTTGCCCACTTCCTTCTTCATTTGGGCCTTCTCCTTTTCATTCCAGGCTGAAGTTCTCTACACGTACACAATGACACCGCTATAAATAAAATATAAAAACGCTACATTGAAATTTGATACTATGCCGTCCAAAAAAAATTGGAAATGTTCTCTTTTGAATGCATATTGCAACATGATGGTCTGGATAGTTCAAATGGCCTATCCCCATCAACAAGGCATAAAGGCCTAACTATTTTCATGGTCTTGTATTGCAGGGGTACTAGCAAAAATCAACTTTCGTGAAATATTCAACAGGGCAAGTGACCAATGCCAAGCACAGCTGAAAGAGACAGTTATGAACAACCAGTGTTTGCCGCTGTGTAAGCAGTACAACTTCAGTCCAAATGTAAAGTGCTCAAAAAAGTTAATGTAAAATTCCCACGTGTTCCCCTTCATCAATCATCTTCGAAAGTCGAAACAATCAGCTTGACCTCCTGTTCTGTCTGCACAGCATATATGAAGACAAAGCTCTCAGTTATGTAAACTGTCTCTGATTGATGAATGAAGTATAAAAAATACACACACACATTCAATCCCTTGCCAGATGAAAGCACAATCTATTTTGTCACCAACATGCTTCCTAGATACAACCACTTTTTGATCATGCGTGTGTATACTACATCATGAATAATTGATGAATGAAGTTAAGTATCAAAATTATATACACACATATGACACTGATGAGAAGTTTGGGACTTTGGGTATAATGAAAGTGCGGCAAAGCTACATTGCAGAGTTATGGAGCTCCCTGACAAAGATGCCTAACCTGAGCAGGTTACTTCTTTCAGCGTGTGATATGGATGAGATTCTTAATTTGGACATGCTTGAGGCCTTACCTAAGCTTAAAGCCTTGTCGTCTTTGTTCGCTCAATTTGATAATTTAACATGGTTAGAATTGGACTGGACTGGTCTGAAGGAGGATCCTGGCCATCGGTGTGCAGGCCGCCAGAATTTGGAGGGCTTGGCGTTCCCGACCTGCGGTCCGCGGCGTTCTCTCTACGCCTCAGGTGGTTGTGGCTCGAGCGCACGGATAGTGGCAGACCATGGAAGGGGTTGGAACTTGATTTCGGCAAGGACTACGCTGTCCAGAAGATGTTCCAATCATCCATTGAGGTACACACCGGAGCAGGAACACTAGCCCTGTTCTGGATAGACCGGTGGAATGGGGCCGACTCGGCATGCATCATCGCCCCCGCCCTCTGCCAGATCGTTCGGCCGAGGACTTTGCATCGGCGCACCGTAGCTGCAGCTCTGCAAGACAGTGGCGGACCTAGGATTTGAACTTAGGGTATGCCGCGTCAATACGTCTAATACAGTACAATGTACGGTATAATTAATTAATAATTCGGTAACAAATGAAAATTTTCAAAAACTATTTGATATACAATTATAATATATCTAAAAGTATGCTAATGTATCTAAAAGATCTTATATTTAATTTTGTAGATAAAGTATCGAATGCATCAACAATCAGTGATTCCTACAAGCTACATTAGTTATCAATCTTTAATCTCTAAAAGTTCTACAACCGTAGCAAGCTAGGTTAACCTTAAAAAGGCCGAGATCGAGCCAGCTAAAGCGCGGAGGGAAGATCATAGGAGGGTGCGAGACACACGAAGCTAGAGACTGAAGACATTGCTATTAGGGATGTGGTCGTGTGTGCGCTGGCCATTAGTACCTGATCTGTATTACCAAAAGTGAGAGAATGAAAGGACGTCCCATGAACACACTAGCTACTCCGAGGGACGAAAGCCGGGGGCAATCCGTCGTGTTGTATTTGTGGCTTGCAAGAAAACACATCAGACGTTAGTATGAAGAAACACATCAGACGTTAGTATGAAGACTTAACCAAACGCTACATGGGTGTATATTAGATTTTTGGATAGAATTTTAGGTATGCCATGGCATTACCGGGACCACCCACTGGGTCCGCCAGTGCTGCAAGACCAAGAGAACTCTCATTTAGGCCTTGTTTAGATGTAAAGAGTCGAGTGCAAATTTGAGGGTTTGAGGTCACGTCGCAATCATTACGTCACTGTAATATTTTCATTTGTATGTACGGATAATTATCCAAAAATTAATTAATTAGGCTTAAAATGTTCGTCTTGCAGAGGACAACAAAACTGTGCAATTAATTTTTGATTTCATCTACATTTAGTACTCCATACATGTTATGACATTTTGATGTGACGAAGAATCTCTGCAGAGTGAATTTGGGAGTAACTTTTGAACGCCTTAGACGGAAAAACAGACCCTCGCGTCGTCTCCTCTGAGGCAACTCGAGGGGCACCCAGCCTCTGCCGCCAGCTTCCCCGTCGCGCCCCTCGACGGCCGCCGCCGCCACACCCACCGCTGGCGGCGGCGGCCAGCGGTGGTGTCGCACAACCGCCGCCTCCGCGTCTCTCCTCCCTCCCTCCCCCTTCCTTCCTCTCCCCTCCCCACACCACCATTGGTTTGAGGTCGTTCTCCTTGGTCGTCGGCGGTGGCGCACCCCCGTGCCAGCTCCGGTCTTCCCTAGTGCGGTTCTGGGTTGCCGACGGCCCCCTCCTCCTCACTCCGCCCTCCCTCGCCGCCCGTAACCCTAGATCTGGGGCCGCCGTCTCCTCTGATGCCGGCGCGGCCCCCGCTCTGGCACCGCTCCTCCCCTCCTCCTGGACGCGCATGCGGCGGCGGGCCCGACGCCGCTGCCTTCCTGGCGCGCCGCGATGGCCCGGTGGCGCCACCGCCGCCACCCCCCTTCTTCTCCGGTGCCGGCCTCCTTCTTCACCCTCCGTTCCGGCATCCTCGACGGTGGCCTCGGCTCCCCCTCACCAATGCCGGCGGTTTGCGCCCTCTCCCTGCCGACCTCGTTGGCTGCGCCCGCTGAAGTTCCACGCCGTCGCCCGCGGCCCCTTCGGTACGGTTGGCTTCCGCCGGGCGGCGGTCGGCGCTTAGGCGGCGAGATTGTGCGGACGGCTACATTTGGTCCCGGGGGTGCTGCTCCCGTTGTCTTGGTTGCGGCGGTTCCTGCACCTGCTCTACAACGCCATCGCCGAGGCTTCCCGCGCTCTCCATCGCTTTGCTTTCTCCTTGTTAGCTGTGACTTGTCAAGTGGATTGGCATTTGAGGCCTGGGCGAAAGCGTTGCCTAGCTTGTGCTAGGCCGATAATGGTCGCGCTCCTTCCGTGACTTACTCTGCTGGGGGCATTGTCGCGGCCTCCAATCACCTTGGTTTGCTAGGTGAAGACCTGGCCTGCCCCTTCGCGGGTGGGCGGACGATGGCGGCGTCGTCGTCGCTCCCTTCCTGAAGGCATCGTCTTGCCGAACCTCCACTTCGGTTGCCGCTCCTGCAAGCCGTGTGGCAATGCAGTGATGTGCGGGTCTTCTCGGTGTTCGTGTGTGCGGATCCTGGGTGTCTACGGTCGGGTAATAAAAATGGTCGGGAACGGTCGGGAAGACCCCTCAACCACTTCCGTAACTGTATTTTTTAGCCGGAAACGGGAACGGAAACGGAAAAACCGGACGGGAAAATGAAATCGATATTACGGGATATCGGGAACGGAACCTTTCGAGCGGGAAGATGTCGATAACGGTCGGAAATCGGTAATTAAAATCAGGAACATCGACGCATATGACCACTTCAAACATTCAACTTAACGTAACAATTACAACCATAGAAAAATAGTACAGAGATAAGTACATCATCTAGCATGAGTACACCATAACAAATTAACAACAGAAATAATTAAGTTTAAATGGCCCCAGGCCACACCAGGTCAAATGACAAATCACAAGTGCCACAAGTCCATACATACAGCCATACAGTAAAGGATACAACCACATATTAGAAACTGCAAGTCCAAATCAGAAGTTAGTGAGTGCTCAGGTAACGTTTTTGCACGATTTCAAAGAAGTTGAATCAGCCCATGCCGGGCTTGGGCTAGATGGAGGAGTTAACGAGCTTTTCCTGAACTTGACCTCTTAGATCCTGGCAAGAAAAGAGAATGATAGATGGAATACATTAATTTGTATTTAAACAGTAGAAGCAAAGCATTCTAAGCATTTCTTTCACATAGCTAAACTAAAGCATACTCCATTGTGCAATCAAAGTAGAGCCACACACAGACGCATAGTACATGTACGTAGTCATCAAGATGGAGTCAGTGAGGCACTGAGCGAGCTATTGACAGATGAAAAATCTACATCACTATATCATCAGTTCAGTACCTGGTGTTGCAGTCTACGTTGCACCGATACGGCAACATGGTGCCGTATCCGCGTACCGTACGGCCGGGATACGGGGACACACAGGATACGGCAGGGATACGGCAGCATGGTGCACTCCCGCGGCAGCAGCTAGCAGCGGGCCAGCGGCGTCGGCGGCGGCAGGTGCAGCCGGAGCGTCTCCTTGATCACTAGCCGAGGCAGTGGAGGACTGGAGGGTGGCCAGGCTTTCCTCGGTCACCGTGTCGCCGCCGGCAAGCGCGCTCCAGACCTCATCATGAGCCTTCCGCATCAACGGCGGGTTGCGCACCAGCTCGGCCATCGCCCACTACAGCGTGATCGCCATCGTGTCTGCACTGAACAGGTCCTGTACACGTGATACAAAAGAGCGAGTACTTTTGAGTTTTGATTGAAGAAGCTAACAGATCCGGCGGCCAGCGATGACGGTGAAGATAACAGCTTAGAGCTTACAACGATGACGGTTTTAATGCTGGCAGTGATTATGAAATTTTTTATTTGTCGTATCCCCGTATTGCTGTTTTTTGAAAATACCATATCACCGTATCCCCGTATTCGTGTCCCCGTATCCGTATCCCCGTACTGTGCAACATAGGTTGCAGTAGGAGGAACGAGCAAGCGTGCTGCTGTTCATGTTCACCAGCACAGGAGGCGGAGGCGGTGGCTGCAATAGATGGCACTTTGAGGCCGACGACGAAGCAGATGCAGAACACAACCATCTCCAGATAGCACCTCCGGCCGGCGGCTTCATGTTCGTAGTCGTGGATCCTGGATCCCTGAGGGAAGCGGCCGGGGGCAGTGAGTCGAGACGAAGTCGATGCCGCCTTGGGGAGAGCTGGCGAGGGCGACCGGCGGCCTGGGTGCCTAGGCGGCGACGGCAGCTGGGAGAGACGGCAGAGCGGGACAGAGAGTAGATTGCGGTGGCGGCGGCGGCAGCTGGGAGACGAGAGACAGAGAGGAAATTGCGGCGGGCCGGTGGAATGGGTCGGCGCGGCCGGGCGGGGGCATGGGCGGAGTGGGTTAGGTGGGCTGGGTCGAGTGATGTATTTGTGGGCTGAAATGGTGGCTAGCCTACCCTTGATACGGGAAATACCGCGGGAATTTTTTCCGGCGAAATACAGGAACCGAGAATACGGTCAGGAAAACACCTGAACCGCTTCCGCTCCCGGTTTCGCCAGGTTTTTCCGGTTTTTTCCCGGTTTTCTGTTTTTCTGACAATACGATATACGATCTGTTTATACGGTATACGATGCCGGTCGGGACGGGAAAATCCGTCCCGTTTTCATCCATACTTACCCCGCTCTCTCTGCTTCCTAGTGGTAGTCTCTCTTGTGTTGGCGGTGTGGTTTCTTTTCTCTGTTCGTTTCTCGCTCTTTGGGGGTTCTCCCGCTGTAGCGTTTTGTAACTCTCTCCTCTCTTAATGAAAAACGTGCTCTGCACATCTTTAAAAAAAAAGCTCTGCAGGACCAACAATGGATTAAGGACATCACCGGCCGGCTAACCGTTGCGGCTATTCACCAGTATTTCCACCTATGGCAAGCTGTCCGGGGGGGTGACTTTGTCTCCGACGGTGGAGGACATCGTCGCCTGGCGTTGGTCTCCGTCAGCCACGTACTCGGCACGCTCGGCGTACCGTATGTTCTTCGAGGGGTCAACTCGCTTTGCGGGCGTCAAGCCGATCTGGAAGGCTTGGGCTCCACTTAAGGTGAAGTTCTTCATCTGGCTCGTAGTTTGGCAGCGGATTTGGATCGCGGACAGACGGCACCGGCACGGCCTCCAGGACCCGACCAACTGCCCCCTGTGCGACCAAGAGCTGGAAAGTGCAGATCACATGTTCATCGCCTGTAGTTACTCGAGGCAGGTTCAGCTGCCGGCGCCCGCCGAAATTCTTGACTGGTGGCTCCAGTTGAGATGTGGTCATGGAAACCTCAAGAGGAAGGGCATCGACTCCGTGGCATGCTCGTCATTTGGGCCATGTGGAAGGAAAGGAACGCCAGAACGTTCGACAGGACGCCGAGGAAGACATTCAGTGAACAAGTGTACACCATTTGGAGGGAAGGAGAGCTTTAGGTTCTGGCTGGGGCCAAATGGATGGCCGCTTTGGCTGGCCGTCGTCAGGGAGCAGGAGGATAGAAGCCTAGTGCTTATTTACTCGCCCCTGTTTTGGTTGTTGCATTTGTTGTATAGTCTCTTAAGCTCACAAGTCGGTGTGCGTGCGCCCTGTGGGCCCGCGTTGTAACAAATAATCTATTTTCTTCTTAATACAAAGATGCGCAGCTCACCTGCGTATTCCGAAAAAAAACATGTTAAATTTTGTCGATTTTCATCTCTACGGGGCATATGGTGGGTAAAGGGTAACTTTTTGTACAGGGTGGTTCTGCAAGCTCAAAACCCTTCAATTAACTGACATGGAACATCTAAATCAGATTGAGATTGAGGAAGGAAGTGAAAGAGCTTGTAGCCTAGTGGTTGCAATGCTTTAGTAGCACCCTTAGGTCGCGGGTTCGACTCTTTATTGGAGTGAATTTTCAGGTTGTTTTAAAAAAAAATTCCCCTCGCCGGTTTGCCGGGTTCGGAGGATTTTTCTAGAACGGGAGAAGGTTCCTTCTTCTTAATGAAAAACCGTGGGGCGGTCTAACCCCACCGGTCTAGGGTTTTTTTAGATTGAGGAAGGAACAATGATGAGTCTACATGTTTTGGAACTTAGTAGTTTGAGGAATCTAAAGTATGTACCTGAGGGTATCATGTACATCACGACACTCCATCATATGTTTCTGGTAGATATGCCAATTGAATTCATAGAAAGACTTCAAAGGAAGTGACAATCACATTGTTCAACATGTACGTAACATCCACAAATTTGGCCCTTCTGATTCTCTAGCAGGTAACATCGATTTTCTTAGTATGCAAAATACTTGATGAAGCGTTTAGTTGCCATACGATATTAAAGTAGGTTTAGGTCACAAAGTTCAGATGTGAAGAGAGATAAGACCAAAAAACTATATAAAAACAAACTGCTTGGAAGCTCTAAACATTTTGTTCCGTCTTCCTTTCTTATTCACCATACTACTTCTATTATTTATACAGCTTAATAAAAACAGGCTTGTTGATATTGCAGCGAGTAACTCCATTTCTTCGGAATTCCTTGCCCAGAAGTATGGCCCTGGTGCGATTAAGTCCGTCCCTACAAAATGAACTTCACTGCCCCTTAACAGTTGGTTGCGAACCATCAGCGACAAATATACAGTTCTTGCGTTGTCCAATGATTCGAGGAGTGAACTGTGTAGTTCATCTAGGTGCCAGAACACTGGACGGGTAATTATTTTTCTTTTGAAAAATGTCCATCAGAGTTCAGAAGAGAAGGGTCATCTCTGAGGAGCAGAATATTTCTGTGGTGGCATTTTGTAGAATGCATACATGAGCAGGACGCAGAACCTGACAGTGTTAAGTATAAAGTATAGTTCTGAATCTTCATGTTATAACCAAACCCTTGTAAGCTGGGATCCCCAGCATGACTGGAGTAGTTGTAACCAAAACCTTATTGACTTTCTATAAAAGCAGGGTAAACCCATTTTCAAAAAAATAACTTCATTTCTTCAGAATACCTAGCCAAAAAGTACAGCGTTGGTGCAATTAACTACTCCCCTGCAGAATGAGGCTCATATAGCACTTTCTCTCAAGGGGCTGCCAGCGAGAAATATGTGGCTCCATTTGTAGGCCAGGTATTCAGAAAGTGAACACAAATGCAGTTCATCTAGTTACCAGGAGTCCAGGACAGTACCTGATGGTTTTAAGCATAGTTTCCATCTTATTGTACCAAACAAGTTAATTTTGTACAAGTTGTATGTTATCAGACTGCTGCACTTGCTACCACTAAACATGCCTGACAACTAATGTTGTAAAGTTACTGAGGTCATTTCAAAACCCTTTAAAAGAAAAGAATAAGTCACAGAAAAGAACAATTTCAGAAAGCATCTTATGCAGTTGACAATTGTTTCCAACATAAAAGATTGAAAACTATTGAGAACACAAAACGAATAGTCAATAAACATGATTTTGTGTAATTGGGGCAGAACATTACAAGATTGCAATCGAGAGCAGTGTAAATGTGGTACCCTGAAAACAAGTGTTTTGTTCTGTACAAGTGTGGTGAGATGTGCACATGAGAATTGCTAGCCGCTAAGGTTAGCATGCAGGAGGCAGTGGAAGTGGTGCATGGCCATCTCCACGGACGGAGCGTATCTTCCAACACTGTAAGCTGGTTGCAACCTTCGTCATAGACCCCTCCACTTCTATTGATTACTTACAATGGACATGTGTTCTGTACAATTTCCTTTGTTTGCAGAACAATCATCCGTGATTTTGTTATCTGTGTTGATGCAATGGTGTTTGTTGCAGGTCCGTGCTATTCTTTTGGACCCATCTTGCTCTGGTTCTGGAATAGCTACAGAGCGACTTGATTACTTGCTTCCTTCGCATTCTAGTTCTAGAGGTAACTAAAGGCCTTTGTTGCAGCAGTCCTTCAACATACATATACTTGTAATTTTCGATACTTGAAATCTAAGATTCTCAGTTCGGTTGTATCACAGTTTCATAATGCATAGCACATGCTTAGCTCATTAACTTTTGTGCAAACCAAGTCCTTGATTTTTATTAGCATATTGTTTTATCTGCTGGACTTTTATTGTGTACTGCTGGGCTAGATTAGCCTTCTGTTGGTAGCACAAGATGTTCACTTTCTTTGTCAAATTTGACCTGAAACTGTGAAACTGAGCACTGTTGTCAACAATGTTTGTATTGTCAGCATTCAGGAACTACCGTGTTATCAACATTTTGTTGGAATAATTAGCACTGAAACAAACCGTGTTCATGTTCCACAGATGATCAGGATGGTGCAAGTACAAGCTCAAGGGTCACGAAGCTCTCTGCTTTCCAGAAGAAAGCGCTCTCACATGCTCTATCGTGTAAGCCCCTCCTACTCAATTCATGTGCTGAATAGCACGTCAGTGCACAACCGTCCCACAGCTGAAGCTTTCCTCCGCCTTCTTTTGCAGTTCCCTCAGTGGAGAGGGTCGTCTACAGCACCTGCTCGATCCACCAGGCAGAGAACGAGGATGTCGTAAATGCCGTTCTTCCCTTAGCCACATCCCTCGGATTCGAGCTCGCTACTCCATTCCCTGAATGGCACCGCCGCGGCCTTCCTGTCTTCGAAGGATGTATGTTCTCTACATCGAAACAGTTTAAACGCAATCCCCAGTGAAATATCTGAACTTAGCATCATTGCTGCTTCCCTTGCTGCAGACACAACCCAACCGAAATATCTGATCCTAGCCTCATTGTTGCTTCCCTTGGTTTGCAGCTGAACATTTGCTTCGGACGGACCCAGAGGACGGCCTCGAGGGCTTCTTCATTTCATTGTTCGTCAGAAAAGCAGTGGGCAGTGATGCAGAAGAACCTAATGGAGATGTTGCAGTGGACCCACTAGCTAGTTTTCAACTTTTTTTCATGACAATTGGATTCATTTTTTTGACTATGGAAATTGAAAGCCAGTTAACGCATACTCATTCTGTCTCAGAGAATGCTATGGAGTACTCTGGTACTAGAAGTGCTTACCATTTCATACATGTAGCAAACCAAACGATACAACCAAGAACCAACCGAACACACTACAAAGCAGAACACGGACGACGAAACACGCTACTACTCCGCTATTATACCAAGCAGAGCAAGGACATCACAGCGTCGCACCCTCATTATTCGCTAACCATCCAGCTGATGATCTGATGACCGACGGGCACCCATCGCGCACAAGTCACCTCCTTCACTTCCCCTGGTGCTCGCCGACCTCGACCTGGACGACGCGGGGCTTCTTGGGCTCGGGCGGCGGCTTCTTGTCCACGGTGACGGAAAGCACGCCGTCCTTGTACTCGGCCTTGATGCTGTCGACGTCGGCGCCCTCCGGCAGCGGGAACCGCCTCATGAACTTGCCCATCCTCCTCTCCATCCTCAGGTACTTGACGCCCTGCTGCTGCTGCTGCTGCTTCTCGGCGCCGGCAGCATCGGCCGCCGGGGCTTGGTGCCCGCCGTCGTCCTCGGCGGGGCGCTTGCGCTCGCCGCCAATGGTGAGCACGTTGTCGGCCTCCACCTGGACCTTGACGTCGGCGGGGTTGACGCCGGGCATGTCGACGGCGAGCACGATCGCGCCGGAGGGGAGCTCCTTGACGTCCATGGGCGTGTTGGCCATGGCGCGGCGGTCGCGCACGTAGGCCCGCGTCGGCGCGTTCATCTGCTTCTCCAGCTCGTAGGGGAGGTCCAGCAGCTGATGCAGCGCCGCCGAGAACGCCGGGTCGCCGAAGCCGCCGAACGCGAACTCCATTGCTCCTATAGCCTACTACGCACAGGGACCTAGCTATAAACTCTGGCTTGCGTGTTGTGTGCGTGGATCAACAATGGCTGGTGATCAGAGTTCTTGCGGGGTGGGGTGGGGGGAGGAGAGGATTAATATAGGGGGATGGGAGCTGAGGGAAGAGTGTGGATAGCGGTGGAAGTGTGGGGGTTGTTCTGCTAGAGCGGTGGGGGGAGCTGATGAGGATGAAGTTGGCGGGAGAGACAGAGAAGGTTCGGTGTAAAAATTCCATGCGGCCGTGCCTCACGGTGCCTCGTGTGTCGACGCTGCCCAGCATTCCAACGCGTGTCAGCGTCGTCCTTCGTCGAGCCGAACCGGCCTCGCACCGCAGACAAGTCGAGCCGAACCGGGCGTCTGGCTGGCTTTTGTTCTTGCTAGCTTGCGTCCGGCTGCTCCTCCGCCGTTCCACTCAAATTATTTTTTGCAGTTTATTCTTCATCCAAAATTTACCGTGGTTTTATTATTGTAAATAAATCTGCAGTCATATATTTATACCTATCCCAACTGATTCAATCAGAGTGCATTGAACATAACAGTTAACAAATCATTTGTTCTTGGATTAGATTGTGCACATATGACAAAGAACTAGATTGGAACAATCTCATCAAAGATACTGGGAGAAATTTATAACTAGTCCAAAGATCTCATGTTTCTCCCATACCTTGCTATATTTATTATGTCAAAAGGACATGGTGCCCATGTTCCAATAGAATCGCCCTTTTATGTGCAAGCGCTTCTAGTCGAATGTGCACTTTGCGTTGCAAGCGACCAGAATTTCTGTGGTAGTATCCTGCAGGATCTCTTAAACAATGCCGACAGAATTACTAAGTGCATTTTTCCATCAATCATCCGAGTACCGACCAACGGCAACAAAACAATAAACCAGACGATAATAATGGCATGCTAAACTCCCTACAATTTGGGACTAAATTATGCCCTCAGCTTGCAATTGTTCACATGCCTGGTATCAAAGGTAGCACACCAACCCCTCTAAGGCGGCCTTGTTCCAAAAAGCACCTCCCAAAAGAAGATTCTCCATCACATCAAAATGACATAACATACATGGAGTACTAAATGTAGATGAAATCAAAAACTAATTACAGAGATTTGTTGTACTCTGCGAGACGAACATTTTGAACCTAACTAATCAATTTTCGGACAATTTTTCATAAATACAAACGAAATGCTATAGTAACGCAATGTTTACGAGGTGACATCTTACTCCCAAATTCAACCTTCCAAATTCAACATGGCCTAAGAAAATTTCTGAACATTCAAAGCTGAAAAGGTGCGAAGGTGAACTGCTACCTTTCAATGAGAACTTGTGAATTATAGTTTGGGCATTTTTTTAAAAAGCCACCATGTGCGCGACTAAATTGCAAAGAGGAGGCCCAGAGATGTCGAAACAACCTTTCTTTGGTGATGGATCCAACCAACATGCATGGTTCGCTCTGAACAGTACATAACTATAGTATGTTGCTTTATGTGAAAAAGGATGGGATTATTTTAAAACTGAATTTTGAAAAAGCTTATGACAAGATCAGCTGGGACTTCCTTTTTGAATGTCTCATGCATAGAGGTTTTTGTAGTCAGTGGTGTGTTTGGGTGAAAGAGGTTGTGACTTGTGGTACTTTACGGGTGAAAGTGAACGGTATTTTGGGTCCTTATTTCCAAAGTGCTAAAGGTGTTGGACAGGGGATCCCCTCTCTCCCTTCCTTTTTAATATTGCTGCTGACTCTCTTGTAAAAATGGTTAATATGGCTCAAAGTAATTTCTTAATCAAAGGTCTGGTGCCTGAATTTGTACCTGGGGGGATAGTTATCCTACAATATGCTGATGATACAATCATGTGCATTGAGGATGATCTGGAATCAGCTAGAAATACAAAGCTTCTTCTTTATATGTATGAACAGATATCTGGATTAAAAATTAACTTTAGTAAGAGTGAGGTGCTGATGATAAGCCAAGATGGTCCAAAGAGCATTTTATATTCAGACTTGTTTAATTGTGGGATTGGGGATTGGCCAATAAAATATTTAGGTGTTCCTGTGTCTGGAGCTAGACTCCATGTGAAGGATTGGCTTCCTTTGGTTGAAAAATTTGGAAAAAGATTAGATGGATGGCAAGGAAGTGTGCTGTCTTATGGTGGGAAATTGACTTTAATTAATGCCTGCTTGAGCAGTATCCCCACATACTGTATGTCAATGTACTTGCTGCATAAAACCATCATTAAGAAAATTGATATTACCAGGAAGAGGTTCTTCTGGCAAGGTTGTGGACTGAAAAAGAAATATCACTCGGTGAAGTGGTGTAGGATCTGTTTACCAAAGAAAAAAGGAGGTTTGGGGATAAAGAACCCGAGGAAAATGAATTTTAGCTTACTAGCTAAGTGGTGGTGGAAAATTGAAAAGGGTGAAGGTATTTGGCAGGAAATTGTAAAGAGGAAGTATACAATCCAAACAGGTATAAGGCAGATCAAGTGGAAACAGTCAAATTCCCCCGTGTGGAATGACCTGATCAAAGTTAGAGATATTTACTTGCATGGGAGAAAGACGAGTGTGGGTAATGGAAAATCTACTGATTTTTGGAGAGACATTTGGTGTGGGGCAGTTGCTATGAAGGACAAATTCAATGATTTGTTTGTTATTTGCAATGAACAATACTGGACTGTGGCTGAGGCACATGATCATGGATGGTGCTTTAGCTTCAGAAGATGGTTAGATGAACCTTTGCAAAAATCAGTTGAGGCAATTGCATGATATCCTTAGTACCTGTGCTTTATCACAGATGGTGGATACTCCTGTTTGGTTATGGGAGAAATCTGGTAGTTTCTCTGTCAAATCAACCTATAATCATCTTAGTCGTAATTCTGGAAGTTGTTGATCTATCCTGGGAGGTTCAGGGTTGGGTTTATTTTGCGTTTTGGTGTTGAATGTTAGGTTCCTATTTGTGGCGTTTTACTGCTCAGTTCCTGCCCTTGGTGTGGGAGTTGAGGCAGTTATGTGCTCTGGTGGGTTGATGGGTTGCCACATTCCTGTTTTCATACCGAACATTTGTAATTTCGTTACCTAAGGGCAATGAAATTCGGGTTTTCCCGGTTTGGAAAAAAATGTTGCTTTATGTGATAGCGATTTCACAATTCTCACTTGCTGGTAGGTTGTCCAGTGAACACAATCCAGCATTGTCAGATGAAGCGATCCAACAGGCCCGACTGTACTAAATTCCTGTATGGATATGAGAGGTGCAACCGGAAGGAAAAGGAAACAAGCTAAGGAAGCATGTGAGCTACACAAAGATGTTCTTGTCGTGTAACCGACAAGACTTCAGGAAACCAGTTTGATTTTTTGCAAAGCGAAAAATCCGAATGCACGCCAACTAATTGCTCCACAACGAAGTTCGTCACCGAAGAATAAATCTCTGCATCCGAGACCAGTTAATTATTTGGTCCTTAATTAATTAAGATACTGGAGAAACATTGACTTTATAATCCGGCCTTAAATCTTTTCGAATTTATTATTTCCTGAAAAAAAATTGCAGCTTGTCGCAATGTTTAATCAGGACGGCTGAAGTTTATTATTGGCCATATGTGTACACGGGTGCAAGAACATAGTAGAGCTTTCTTCTATTTAAATAACGCCAAGCGGCCAACACCAAGACGCGTGGTTTACATTTGATGGTACTTCAAATGTTCTACCAACCTTAATGCCGTGAACATGGATGTGATTGTCTTTTCAGTTTGAGTTCGTTGCTTTTCTATGGTTCCCCGGGGCCTGCAAGAGGCTTTTTTTTTCACTTGTCAATAATTCACTGATGCATATACAATGTACTTACTCTGGTTGAAGACCGAGATTAGCGAAGCTGATTAGTCTTGGAGGATTTTTTTTTTTAAACAGGCGGGACTTGCTAGTTTAGATTATGGATTTGTTCAAAAATTCTGCATATTCCTTTTCGTTATGTGCTACCTTTTTTTAGTAGAAGCTTCAGTAACATGGAGGCCAACAACATTGGCCACCATGTGTGCGAATATGGAGTGATATATTTTTCTTTTAAGATTATGTTTGGATTTGTTTAAAAAAATGATATTACATCCATGTAAGGATATCATATAAGTAAAACTAGAACTAGCAAGGTGGCCCGCGCAAACAGCACGGGTAGCTAGCATTATTTTACCTAACTTTATCTTTATATTTTTACATAAAAATAGATACACACTACTTTTTCTGAGGGTATCATTGTAATTGTTTTATGTATGGCCAAAATCAAGATATCGTATATATTTTGTTGTTAGTACGGCTATTTTCTTGCATGTGTATTCGGAAGAAAAAAGAATTGTAGGAAACCAAAAGATTACCTATTCATAACTTTCATTTGAAATTTAGCATACTAATTGTGGTTCATATTGAATCTTTATTTATGTATCTTTTGCTTTCTGGTTCATATGACACTGAACATATTATTTTTCATAAGTATTAGTTCTAAAATTTTTTATGCATCTCATTAGACGTGGACTTACCAGGTAATGGGACCCACACGTCATACATATATCAAAATTCTCCCACATTCTCGGTCATTCTCTCTCCTCCCTCCTCCCCCCCACACCCGCTCGCGCCCGCTCCTCCCTCCTCTCTCTCCCCCTGGCCTCCTCCCACCGGCGCTACCTCCCACCGCAGCCCCCTCCCCTCCCTCCAGTGCAACGCCGCCGACTCCCCTCCCATGCCACGTCGGCGGCTCCACTCTATCTCTCCCTCTCCCCCCCACCACTCTCTCCAATGGTGACCGGCGGTAGCCTTTAGTGGCGGCACGCCGCCACGCCAAGCATCGGCGGCCGCGATGGTGGCTGGGTGCCCGAGGAGATGCTACACCTGGTGATGGGATTCATGGAGGACCCGCACGACCGGGAGGCCGAGTCGCTGGTGTGATGCTGGTAGCACCACATCAACACCTTCTCGCGGAAGCACGTCACGGTGCCCTTCTGCTACGTTGTGTTCCTGTGGCTCGAGTCACTTGCGGTGAAAGGGAGGCTATGTATAGGCTCATGCGCGGCCATGTATGAGGTCATCCCGGAGGACTGGGGCGGGTACCCGAGGCCAGTGGAGGGCAGCGGCGGGGTGGCCATCGGCGCGGGCGGCGGTGGCTCCCTGCGCGGCGGCGCGTGGCCTTGGGTGACCAGTGTGGCTCATGCGGCTCCCCGCGGCAGCGGCGCGCGGAGCGGCCGGGCCCTGGCTTTTGGATGCGTGCGGAGCCATGATGGCGGCGTTGGGCGGCTGCACGAGGCGGCAACGGCTGGCTGTCCGTGGGCGGCTCCTCATCGGCGGCGGCAAGCGCCTCTGGCCACCTACCTCGCCGGGAATGGTCGCGGCAGCGGAGGCTGGCCCTCCCACCGCAGATCCGCTCTTCCCCCGAGCGGATCAGGCGCGGGGAGGCCGGGCGGCGGCTCCTCGCCGACGGCACCCGCTTTCTCCAAAATGGCCACGCGGCGGCGGACGGGCGTGTGGGCGGGGCGACGGACGGATCTGGGGCCGCGGACGGGGTGGGGTGCTTGGGGGCCGGCGACAGGGGAAGACCGCGAATGTCGTAATCAGTTGTTGTTGTGTGACGGATGAAGGATGCGCGAACTCTGTTGGAAAAAGCAGACCCGGAACCATCCGGGATTTTACCGTGACCCTCCCAGTACGCCGGTGCGGGGGAATTTACGGTATATTCGTCCTGGAGTGTGCGGTAGCATGTCCCACTGCAGATAGCCTAGGCGTGAGAATTGTGGAGTGTTGTGGCGAGCTACGGACGCGAACCAAACAACTCATTATTTCTCTTCTATGAGAGCATGGTGTAGTCACACACTCATACCTACACAGGTAGCTTATACGCATTCACTGACATCCTGTCTAAAGTTTCTCTATACTGGTGGAATTGAAGTATCACCACGTCTTTCATGAACATAGATTATATGGTGCCATCAACATCAATCCTAAGTCTCGGATTTGAGATAAGATATAGCAAGAGAGGTACATGTGTCGTTTTTTGTTTCTGTTTATTTGCCATGATAAGAGGTATAGACCATCTAAGTCTTGTTTCATTTTTACCGTCTTTCTTTATCGCATCATTTTGAATCTGTTTTTTCCCGTCATAACATGTTGGGAGACACCGTTGAGTCATTTTTTATTTTTTTCACAGAATCTTTTATCTCAACGAAGGGATACTTAATTTGGCAAAAGAAAAAAAGAAGATAAAAGGAGTCCTAATTGTATCTGACATGGAGTTCATCTAGACCGTTAGATCTTCATAAAATCCGACGGTATATATTTTTTCTCTTTTTTGGACTAATAGAATAATATGGACCGTTAGATCTTCATAAAATCCGACGGTATATATTCTTCTCTTTTTTAGATTAATGTGGGAATTTCTTAACCCTCTCGGCGAACGTGGTGGCTCCTTTTAACACTATTGTACTAAGATAATAATAGGACGGTCCAGTGGGACGCTACCCACCAGGGTTCAAATCCTGGTGCTCGCACCTTTTCCTGGGATTTTACCAGGATTTACCGGCGCTATGCGTTAAGTGGTAAGCGGCGTTCCCGTCGACAAAGAGGCTATGCATTAAGTGGTAAGCGACGTTGGCGACGAGAAGGTGCTCATAGGGGTAGGGTTTGCGTACGTGTATTCATAGGGGTGAGTGTGCGTGCGTGTGTGAGCGTCTGCGTTGTACTGTGTAATCTAAAAAAAAAGATAATAATAGATTAGCATAAATAAGT
Source organism: Echinochloa crus-galli (assembly GCA_900205405.1). Classification (NCBI taxonomy): domain Eukaryota; kingdom Viridiplantae; phylum Streptophyta; class Magnoliopsida; order Poales; family Poaceae; genus Echinochloa; species Echinochloa crus-galli. The sequence goes on from OAMR01000223.1 coordinate 91,678, forward strand.
AAAAACTTCTGGACGTAAAGAAATTAATAAAGTGCACAATTTGGTATGTGCATTACCGTTATATATCATTCATGCCAGATATCAGGTAATCAACCAAATAGTAAATTCCCAAAGTCCTGAAACTAGGTTGCTCGGCTCAGCTCTTTTCCCACTAACAAAGGATAAGTGAGTGCTCTGTGAGAATACGAAATATAATGCGAATGTATTGAGACTCTCAGTTAGTACATTTAATTTAGTAGGTGACGTAGGAGTTGTTCCTATCTTAACTCTAGACAACGCTTAATTGGTGTGTTATTCATGTGTTCCGACAGTAATGAGACGAGACGATTGTTCAGAAACGTGATGAACCATGAATCTAAGACGAAAAGCTACACATAGAGGTAGCTCTCATGACTTCATGTTTGAGCTTGACTCCAAATTAATGTCGATGAAAGTTGAAAGGAACAAAAATGTTGCAGTAGAAACTATACGTGCATGCCTAGTGCCTGAAGACAAGCTCAAGCTGTTGCAGGGAAGCCCGGCCCCCTAGTCTTCATTTGGTTTGATAATAAGTCCATCAGCTTCCAATCCTTTGCAACAGTCAATCCTTAACTACTTGTGCACTGAAAGCTACTTGCTAACCACCATTTCTGTTCATAAGCATGCCACTGCATATCTCCCTTATCTTCACCACACTTTAGCTTCATCGTCAAAGGAGAATATCATCACTAAGTGAAATAACATTGTGGAACTCTTGAATTTTTTTCAGCATAGAACTTGCATGGAAGGAGCAATCAAAGACATTGTGTCGAAATTCAAAGTGAGAGGAAGTTTTGGTACATGAGCCACTCATGCATGCATGGTTGGTAGAATGGTAGCTATGATGCACATAAGTGGCCAAGCGAGTAGGGTACATAGACCATTTGATCATGCATTCATGCTGATGAGCTAGTGCACCGGTCGGTATGAAAACACTTGATTTCATATCAAACAAAGGTGTGACAGCTAGCTATTGGCCGGGGTACTTTCTTTCAAAGAAATAAGAGAAAAATATTATATCTAGTAGCTCGATCGAGGGAGAGCAACATTGTCACATACATACTGCAGACGACGGCCAAATAATGGTTTGCTAACCAGAATAGTAATGTTATATATTGTTGGTCATCTGTGAAGAACACTAATAATGGTATCTCACAGAACACTAATAATGATATCTATTTTTAGATGATATACAAAGGGTATCTTAATTGTGCCAAACAAACTACATGACCTCTTCACACATGTGATGCCTGTTCTCATCTTACCTAAAAAACTAGGGAAATATTCAACACATTTCCTTTCATCAAAGACGCATTTGCATCTATGATATTCTTATTTTTTTAGGTTTTGGACCCATCAAGTGGTTGTACAAACTGAGCAACATGCAAATATAACCAGTATTCATTGATTATCAACATAGTTTTTGTGGCTAGAAAACAATGAAATGGAAATGAAACCAGGACACATATATGAACACGATTGACGATTGTAATATTCACATATTTTTCATTAAATAAAAGCATATCCACAGTATCACCACACTACATATATAAATGGATTTTTTCTTCGTCTTTTTTGGTCCCACACATGCATAGAGTGTAAAGGGTCAACACTTCATATGCTGTTTATACATTCAGAGCTCTCAGTTTGTTCGTCCATGGTAGTGTAGCAGCACGGACAAGGGAAACAAACAAATCCCCTTGTCCTTCAGCTCTGCACATGGAGCTATACTCGTCTGACTCTGATCGCCAAATCCCATTCCTTCCATGGCTGCATCTGTACAATCCATCCCCTCTCTTCCGTTATCATCGCCAATTCCTGCTTCCTTCATGCCAAAAAAAAGAGAAAAAGATATTTAAAAATAAATAAATTCAGGCTCTGCAAGCAACATCTGTGTTTAGCCTTTTCGTGAGTGATCCCAATCGGTAAGCAAACAAGTATATTGTACAACGCAATATTTTCAAGAAAAGAAATAGAATATTAATCTCTAACGAACCTTGGTGAGGTCCCTGATGTTGCACCTCCTTTTAGGGCTCAATTCCAGCTGTGACACAGCACTGACCTTAAAGAAGCAACCCAAAAGGAGCCGTATTAACATCACAATAAACAGTCTAGCTTTAACAAGAGAATTCAAAGGGAAAAGAATTTTCTTGCTAGTTGTAACTAACCTTTGGGCTATTCACTGGAGAGCTTGCAGTATCTTCCAGGGAATCATCATGATCCAGGGTAAAAGCCTTCTTGAGCTTCTTCAACCCCTTGTATTTGACAGGCAACAGTGCGGCCACAGGGGCGTGAGAGGCGGCATCAGAGATCATAGAATCATCCTCTTCCTCCTCACGGCTATTTCCATCAGCATCGCCGCCTTCGTCTTCGCCTTCGCCTTCAGTGGCACAGAAGGAATTAGCATCCTGTCTCTTCTTCTCCTCCTCGGATAGCATGAAATCCACGAAGTAATCGGTCCAAGAGCTCTCTCCTGACTGAGCCCGCCCTTCGCTGCAGCTAAGTACGCTCCTACTGAAAGATGGGCTACTAACTAAATCCTCCATGGTTGGTGAGTTCACAGGTGAAGCAAGAAAAAGCAAAACCGAAGGGTATTAGGTTCTGCTAATATGTATGAATGAATGGCTTTTGCAAAGGGATTACACACAGCCTGGCTATATATACAAAGTGGAGAGAGAGAGAGAGAGAGAGAGAGAGAGAGAGAGGCGCTAGGTGCATGACATCAAGACGAGGGAAAAGAGACAGGTAGTTGGGGTGTTGAAATCAACCGTTAGATGCACCGTTTCTGTTACAAGGAAAAAGAAGAATTTACAGTACCCAATACCACTCTTGGGTGGTATATGGTATAAACATGGATAATTTAGTAATTGCGACTACCCGTCGTCGGTCGCCGTACAGAGACAAGAGATAGACGTCAGGAAAATGACGAATAGAGGGAAATAAATAAGATAGAGAGGGAAATGAAACGGCAGGTCACGGTAAATTTGAATGATTGAATGAAAAAATTACTTAATTACATTAATTACAGTGATGCCATTTATATTTCTTCCAATAATACCCTTATACTAACTATATCACTCCCCATATACTACCTATACCACTGGTCCATGTTGTAATGGTATATAATTTTTCTCAACTAATCAGAAGTTTATATACTACTCCTTTTTAACCAGTGGTATTGGGTACCGTAAAAGACCTTTTTTTTTTGTTGGTTTGGGAACCACGACCTAATCAGTCAGTCATACACCATACAACCTATGCAACTTCATGCCGCATCCCCTCTAGAATTTTAGCATTTGACATATTCATCATTTTCCGTCCTAATACTCCAGACGTGGTTGTTGCACACTAACCAGAGGAATCAAAACTAGCAAAATAGCATTGTAAATTAAAAACGAATCTTTGCTAATTCTAGTGGAATATCATTGGTACATATTGAATATCATTGGTACATATCTACAAGTACGTTTTCAAATAATCACAACTAGAACCAAAAATTGAAAAATGGTTAAGTGCTTTTCAAATAATCACCGCGGTGCAAATGCAGATTGAAGTGCTTAAAAAGTTAAAACTGGAGATTAAAGTGCTTAAAAAAGTTAAAAACTTTGCATATTTGTATCCGAACCTTCTGGCAAAACTTGGCGATATTTTTGTTAACGTGTAAATTTTCCTGAAATTTGCTGCCAAGGTTTATAGAAATGTAACAAACTTAATTATTCTCACATCAGATGTATGTAGACCGCATAGGTGTCCGTAGATCCTAGATAGCTAGAGGTATGACTAATACTGTCGTTCCGTTGGTAGATCATGACCACACGCTGCAATCTTGCACCACTTGCTGCGCCTGCGTTGAAATGGAAGGCATGAGAGTGAGGGGCGACGGCGATGACTCCGGTCATGAGGCAGTTGTTGGTTGGCCAGGCCCAGGGCAGTTGTTTACCGTTACGAGCGACAACGGATGCGAACACGCAGCACTGCCATTAGTGCGCCGCACGTCTGTCAGAATGAGCGTATTTTCAGACTAAAAACATGTAATCATTGAGGCAACAGGCTCGTATCTTTTCTCACGTTCTCATATCCATCGGAGAATTGGTCAGGGGAAATGGAAATTCCGTACGTACCTCAGCTTCAGTATATATATAAGCATTTGACATATTCATCATTTTCCGTCCTAATACTCCAGACGTGGTTGTTGCACACTAACCAGAGGAATCAAAACTAGCAAAATAGCATTGTAAATTAAAAACGAATCTTTGCTAATTCTAGTGGAATATCATTGGTACATATTGAATATCATTGGTACATATCTACAAGTACGTTTTCAAATAATCACAACTAGAACCAAAAATTGAAAAATGGTTAAGTGCTTTTCAAATAATCACCGCGGTGCAAATGCAGATTGAAGTGCTTAAAAAGTTAAAACTGGAGATTAAAGTGCTTAAAAAAGTTAAAAACTTTGCATATTTGTATCCGAACCTTCTGGCAAAACTTGGCGATATTTTTGTTAACGTGTAAATTTTCCTGAAATTTGCTGCCAAGGTTTATAGAAATGTAACAAACTTAATTATTCTCACATCAGATGTATGTAGACCGCATAGGTGTCCGTAGATCCTAGATAGCTAGAGGTATGACTAATACTGTCGTTCCGTTGGTAGATCATGACCACACGCTGCAATCTTGCACCACTTGCTGCGCCTGCGTTGAAATGGAAGGCATGAGAGTGAGGGGCGACGGCGATGACTCCGGTCATGAGGCAGTTGTTGGTTGGCCAGGCCCAGGGCAGTTGTTTACCGTTACGAGCGACAACGGATGCGAACACGCAGCACTGCCATTAGTGCGCCGCACGTCTGTCAGAATGAGCGTATTTTCAGACTAAAAACATGTAATCATTGAGGCAACAGGCTCGTATCTTTTCTCACGTTCTCATATCCATCGGAGAATTGGTCAGGGGAAATGGAAATTCCGTACGTACCTCAGCTTCAGTATATATATATAAGAGTTGATTAATTCCACCCCAACTGCACAATTAACAAGTGCTTCAGTGATACCACCTGTTCTCACACCCTTCTTAAAACTTGATCATACTGATAGTCTAATACAAACGACAATAGAACTTAGATTTGTAAATGAAGGGATCGAGGGCGGCTTATTGCTGTATCTGTAGAAGGTGCTGTCAACGAACTCCTCACCCGGGTTTGAACAAGCTTGGGTGTCCACTATCTCTTTCTCAAGAGCTTCTAGTATTGTTTTTTTTATAAAATGTATATGAAAGTGTTGTTATACCTGTCCTTTATATTACATTATTCACTAGTTGTTATTGACTGTAATAATTCTCGTTAATATATACAACCAGAGTTAAATATGTTTGTTGACACCGTGATGGTACTACGCAGAACCACAAATAAAGGATAGATGAGGAGGTAGTAGCAGTAGCTAGCAGAGATACCCATGAGAAAGATTGCTCGGAAAGTACTCAGGCTGCAGATTCCACTTTTGTACATACTCTTACTCTGTATCACCATGAGACAACGTGCAGACCACTACATACATGGGGGAAAAGAGGATGGGGGCGTCATACGAAGGGTTAACGTCTGCAGCAGCTTCCCTGATAGAATATTTGTCCGCCCGGCTTTTCGATTCGGCGCCACACATAATTCTAGTCATTCTCCGTTGGATTAAGCAACCTGTATCCAATTAATCAGCTGCAATATAATTCGATCGGCGCCACACATAATTCTAGTCATTCTCTGGCGGATTAAGCAACATATATCCAATTAATCAGCTGATGTCTCAGCAAGTGCAGTGGCAGAGATTTTCCGTCTGTGACAAGTGGTATCAGAGACATGTCGCTATAACATTTTCTCAACAATTCTCAGTTTCGCCGGGGCTTGGCCATATTAAAATTGATTGCACTAAACCTGAATGATTCCTTTTCTCTCGTAAGATTATAGCCACTAATCCATATGCAGTCCCAGTGATTTCAGGTAATGCTACACCAGCTAAGCATTCATATGGTAACAGTGAGGATCCTGCTTTCTTCATCACCAGCAAGGCAGCAACGTACGAACTACGGCATTTCGAGTGGCCACACAGGTTCCAAATATGTAGCCTACCTAAAGGCCGGACTGATGCTGAGGCCGGACGACTAACACGGCGATGAACTGTTTGCTGACATGATTGGCGCCCATGTGCCGTGGTTTGACAAACGACACTTTCAGAGAGAGCTCGAGGACGGAGGCTCCACATATGTATTGTTCAAAGTTCAGGCAGCGTATACTGATCCTGTGTGGAGTCAGCACCGTCTCCCTCTCCCCCTCCAGGTTTTCAGCGTCGCTCGCTCTCAGTCTCAGGCTCTCAGCAGCTGCCAAACTAACAGACATTCTCTGACAAGAAGTGAAAGAAACTGCAATAGATCATCCATGCCCCTAGGCGAGTAAAACGGCACGGCATCCAAATGCTCGATCACAATCTCTGTCTTGGTCTCGACACGTGGTGTGTAAGGGCTGTGCATACTCGACGACAGTATGCTTGAAAGAGATACAGGTACATAGGACGGGGGATCTGTCTTCTGTCATAGTAGTTGCTAAAGCGACGGCAAGGAATAATGTGCGCTTATTTTGCAGGCTTTTAATTCAGTTTTCAGTAGTCAAGATCAAATGTTCTGAGGCGTGACTCAATCAAGAGACTTAACCACGCGTGACAAAACAAGAAATTTCTTTACCGAAGGGAAACGCGCGAGTGTGCAGCTAGATCCTATTGCACTGCAACAGAGAAGAACAAAATCCATGTTCAGATCTTTCAACGCTCATGTCTGAATCAAACCTGGCCATCAGAGTATATGGTTCACACCTTCGGTCTGCACATGGCCTTTCTTTCCAGCAAGATAGAACAACATGATTATGACGTTGAAATATTATGCTCGAATACGATGCGCGTTTTGGACAACATAATCAATCACCAATTGAGGCTCTTCTGGGAGACCTTTTGACATTTCAGAGGCAGTCATGGAGCTGAGTTTCGCCAACCAGGTTGAAGTTGCAGAGGGGGGCTAATACAATAAGGGCCCCATGTTAGGATCCATGGCACAATGGATCATTGACTTGTTGAGCCAGGGACATATTAGTGCCAGCACACTTGCCATGACTTCTCCACAAGAATTTCAAGATGGACAGGATTCAACGTATACCAACTGCTATAATTTACTCCGTACAAGTCAAAATGCTGCACTGGAGAAATTTTGATGAAAGAAATTAAATCATCTGATGTGCCTGCTAACATGCAGTTCATCAGGCATTGGACCCAACAGTGAGGATTGCAATATTCTGCAGCGTTTCTTATCGTTATCCTGCTAGCTAGTGGGACCTCAGCTGTAGTTTACTGCTGCCGCTCTCTGTGGAACGAATCTTAATTAAGTGCTGGATTTAACAATCAGCTGTCTTGTCCATGTTTTAAGCCCAGCGGCAACTGGCAAGTATATAGCTACTGTAATCGTTTATGCAACCGGTAGACTCCAACTGTTGCTAGATTTAGTCTAAGGCATCAGAGCGTGTTTTAGGGGAAAACCATAGCTACTGTACTCGTTTCTCCGCCTAGTACGTAAACACAGACAAGAGCCCAGATATTTATTGGTGTACTGGTCTGTTCTTGTTTTTTTTTCTTTTTCAAAATAAGTGCAATATTTTAGCATTTTGTCAAGCATGTTCTGAAAATTGCCAAATGAGTAAAAAAGATATGCACTACTCGGTTGCTCCCATCAGTCGTCGTCGTGTGTCCAGGGACAAACTGCTACAATTGCAGAGTGTGTATCAGCTGGAAAACTATTGTGTTGTCTGTCGTGTCCATTAACCAACTTTTCGCAAATAACGTACAGAGTGCAGACAGCACTGGACTCACGAGGATACGTTGTATAATGCTACATAGTTTTCTTTTTGGCGAGGAATAATGGTACCTAGCATTGTCCAAAACGAAAACCCGTGCCGAAATTGGCCATGACGCGGAGCACCCAAAAAAAAAACGAGATCGATCACATGCATGGAGAATCTTGAGAAACTGGACGCATCCAAACTTGAATGCGGCACCAGCAAAGATGGTATAAGAGGCGTTGTCGGCGGTTTGTCGGAAGAAACAACTAGCGCTAACAGGTTTAAGGATGTACTGTACTTACATACAAGTATAGATAAGGAGAACCTTGAGGCTAACAGGTTTAAGGATGTAGTTTATTTTTTACCGATGGTTATGCATTCTCATTTTATGAATACGTTCTACCTTTGCGAGTATATCCGAGAGACAGAACCGATAGATGTTGAGATTGACACAGTAACTCATATATAAATCCTACATTCATGGTCACTTCTGAGCATACGTTGAGATTGACGAAGTGAAAGCACATGTATCGACAGATTCGTCGCTTATAAGCATCGGTTAAATGTTGAAAGAGTTTAAAAAATACAATACCAACGCTAAGTCAAGAACTCAAATCGAAACCCTAGTAAACAGGTTTTAGTGTTTTTTCTAGTTTTTTTTAGCATATAGTGTTTTTTTCTAGTAAAACACTAAAAGTGTCAGGTTTTTTTATTGTGGGCAAGAAAGAGCAGAAGCGCCGGTCAGCCCATCGTATAGTTCCGCGGATCGGGTCCCGCTATGAGGCAAGGCCCTCTGAACGAATCGGCCTGGCCTAAAAGTGGCAGAGGACTCGTGGGCCGGGAGGGCAAATTAAAGCCCAAGCAGCAGCGTGGCGGGGTAGCCGGCAAAGAGAGAGGGGCCACGGGCCTGTTGGCGAGTCTCGTTCTCGTTGGGCCGGAAGAGCAAAGGCCGAGCAGCAGCGTGGGCAGCCCGGCGGCTCTTGGGTCTTGTGTGTTCCGTTCCGCCGCGCGCGGCCGTTGGTTGGACTTTTGGAGCTGGCCGGGAGACGTCGTCGTCCAGCGTGCGGCCAGCACCGGCGGCGGACGGACGAGGACACCCCATGAGTCCATGACGCCATCGCCTCCCTGCCCGCGTGGGCGGCGTCAAGTACGTCCAAATGAGAGACCGTGCGGAATGGTCGTTGAGCTCGGTGGGTCGGTGCACCACACATCAGTACACAGTAGGTGGCCGGTCTGGGTCGATCGATCGGCAGCAGAACACAGAAATGACCAAAACTACTTCATCCATGGCCGCGCGCACGCGGCCGGCTCCAATCCATCGGATCCTCCCTCTCCCGGGCCGCGTCGTGCTGGCCTGGACCCGGCCGCTGCGTCGTACATACGTACGTGTTCCAGCGCCCCGCCAGCGCTGGAACACGCGCGCGCGCTCGGAGCCCCCCTCAGCTCCGGCCGGCACATGACACCGCGCGCGGCCCTCGTGTCCGATCCGACGACACAGGTTGATCCCGACCGACCTGCTCGCTGCTGGCCGACTGAGAGCTTATTAGGCAGGCAACGGGCCGGGCGCACATGCGTTGTCAGGCCGTGTAACAGACGACGTAGGACGGACCCCGCGGACGTACTCCATAGCAGAGAGAGGAGGCGGCCGAGCCGAGAGAAAAATCTCGGGGGCGGGGCACGCTCCGTCCGTCCGGCACTCGGGAAGCGAACAAAGCCCGCGCAGCGACGTCGCGGAGGCTAGCGGACGAACGAGCGAGCAGGCCGGCGGCACGTACACGCGTAGCTGCTTTGCCTTGCCCGCTGGCAACAGATCGCGAGCAGGGGCGTCGACGGGCGCGCGACCCGGCCGGCCCCGTGAGCGAGACGCACCGAAGCAGCCAACGAACGGCGCAGCGCAGGTCGATCGCAGCGGGGGGCGGAGCAACGGAACAACAACACAGCACACGTCCACGTCCTAGCTAGTCGCAGTCGTATATAGCGAGAGGCAGCCCTGCTTAGCGTTTGGCTGTCCGCTAGATAGCTAGCTACCTCTCGCGCTTATCGATCTCGATCGACGACGAGCAGTGCAGCAGCAGCTCGAGTCAAGTTACTCTCCTCCTGTATATGCTCGTACGACGCGCACAACCCGGCCTTGTCACATATTATTATGCATGTAACTTCGGTTCAGAATTGAAGGGGCCGGGATCGATATAAGAATAGGTCTATAACAACCCAACGTGGCGGAGCTCTGCACACGACCATCAGATCCAGGTTGTGTTTGCTGAGTCAGAAAAGGAAAAGTATCTCTCTCACAGTGTTTGGCACACGTCTCTCTCATCACGCATGGAGACATCTCCACTCCGTGACAGAGATCGGGGCGGAAACCTGGATCGGAGAAAATAATTTATATCGACGCGTACTTCCGATACGACGACGGCCCTGCGCCAAGAAATATCATGCATGAACCCTACGCGCGCGTATGCTGCATGCGCTGCCCGGCTCGTTTTCTTCTTCAGAAAAATCGAGAGAGACCGGGGATCACGAGTGATTTTATGGACGTACTACTACGTAAGCTAGGCCCGGATATGACGCATCTTCCAGCCCTCCTCCAAGGCTCCAACTCCAAGCAGTACGTAGTCTGATGACGGCCGGCCCTGAGGTGCTCGATCGATGGTCTACGGATCGTTGGTTGGCGACAGAGGACACTCAGCTCCTCAATCAGTCACACCTGCTAGCACCTCTAGATATATACCCAGACAAGAGCACAAGCGAAACACGGCAGGTAGCTACTGGAGCGAGGTCGGTTAGCCATCGCTAGCTCTAGCTGTGACTGTGAGTACAGCGTACATATACAGGCCTTGTTTAGTTCCTAAATTTGAGAGTGCAAATATTTGAGACTTTAGTGTCTCTTCGTAATCATTGCGCCACTGTAGCATTTCGTTTGTATGTACGAAAAATTGTCCAAAAATTGATTAATTAGGCTCAAAATGTTCGTGAGTACAACAAATCTGTGCAATTTTGATTTCATCTATATATCTAGTGCTCCATGCATGTTATGATATTTTAATGTGATGAAGAATCTTTTTTTTATAGAGTGAATTTGGGAGTTTCTTTTTGGAACTAAACAAGGGCATAGATACGTCGGCCAAACTTTGTAGACTTCTCTTCAGCCGTTACCGGCCTATCGTTAGAGTCATGCAGTCGTTTTAATTTGTGTGCATTCCTAAGTACGTACCTCAGTACCTAGCTATATATGGTAATAATAAGCCACAACTATATAGGCATGTAATCTCTCGAGAAAACTGCTATAAGCAAGTTTGTGTTGCATACAATCAATCACACGGACGTCTTGTAGCAAAAGGAACGGAATATTAACCATGCATGGCAAATGGATCCTCGATTGTTATTATTGTCTGGGGGTATATGCTTCATTTCTCATGCATGCATCGCTCCCATCACGCATGGAGACAAAATTACAAGCAAGAAATATGTATGTGAAGTTAATATGGCTTTGTAGTGAGAATAATCTTAGACCCTACGCAAACCTTTTTTTCTAAAAGAAATATAGAAATATGACACCTAAGAAAACAACAAGTGAGTTTGGACGTATATACATTACACCTTGGCACATGATAGACACTTGAGATTCTTACTGCTTCCCGACTCACAATCTGTGGAAGCAAGAACAAGCTAGCAACCGCGTCATAAAATTGCAACTATATTGCCGACCCAATAGTACTACACGCCTACACCCATCCCCTCGAAATTGGTCGCCAATTGACAAAGATATATTGGAGTAGATGTGTACACCATCAAGAAAGAGAATATATAGAGATTTTTTTATATGGTTTGTGCGACAAGATTTTTCAACCATAGTTTGATAAATCTTACTTTTCTTCTTCTAAAAAATATTGAAAATATAACACTTGCGATCACAAGTGATCTTGGACATACACGCCACAACCATCCTCTGAGTCGGAGAGCCTTGAGGTGTTCATTGCTTACCAACTCACAATCCATGGAAGCAACAACAACAAGAAGCAATGTCATCAAATTGTCAATATATAAGCGACTAGAATCGACCAGAATCAATATATAAGCGTGACACCTGATGTAACGAGTGATTTGGATCTATACTACTACAAGAACATGTCGTATTAATGACCAGAGACATAGTCATACAAGTGTATATGAGGTCGTAAAAAGTTATTAAGAACCACAAAAATGTGGCCGTCCTCGTTGTTGATTCCATCGTTAAAAGTATTAACAACCACATATAAGTTGACATGGCTTGCATGTTCCACCATATTGCTTCGAACGAAAAGATGCACATCGCTACTTGCAGTTCACGATTGATGGGATTAACAAGAAAACATGTCATCAAATTGCCAACTAGATCATCGACCATTAGCACCACAACCTTCTCCTGAAACCGATCGCCGATCTCACTGACAAAGATTGGTGTTGAAATATGCATCAAGGAAGGGAACGAGTACATACACTGATACGGCTTGTGGATTCATAAACCATACATGCATATATAAGCCCAGCTTGTTCCCTTTTCGAGAAATATTGCAAATGTGGCACCTGCACTCGTGATGCGATGTGTTTCTGCAGTTGTCCAGTCCTCTTGAGGTATGGTCTAAAAAAAAGAGCCTACTTGAGGTCCTCATTACTCGCCAAAACTGGCGATCCATTTGGAAGCAACAATAATAAAGCAATCACATCACAATACCTACTTCATAGTCGATCGGATCATCAATGTACCCTTTCTACAAACCGATCACCAATATATCTTACAGACAGAGAACGATGAAGAAGCACACGTCATGGAAAAAGAATATGTGGAGTTCTGGAATGGCTCGGGGAAACTGCTATAAGCAAGTTTGTGTTGCATACAATCGATCACACTGACGTCCTGTAGCAAAAGGAACGGAATATTAACCGTGGCAAATGGATCCTCGATTGTTATTATTGTCTTGGGTATATGCTTCAGTCTCTCATGCATCGCTCCCATCACGCATGGAGACAAATTACAAGCAAGAAATATGTATGTGAGGTTAATATGGCTTTGTAGTGAGAATAGTTTTAGACCGTATGTAAACATTTTTTTCTAAAAGAAATATAGAAATATGACACATAAGAAAACAACAAGTGAGTTTGGGCGTATACATTACACCTTGGCATGATAGACACTTGAGATTCTTATTGCTTCCCAACTCACGATCCGTGGAAGCAAGAACAAGCTAGCAACCGCGTCATAAAATTGCAACTAGATGCCGCCGACCCAATAATACCACACGCCTACATCCGTCCCCTCGAAATCGGTCGCCAATTGATAAAGATTGGAGTAGATGTATACACCATTAAAAAGAGAATATATATATTGTTTTGTGCGACATGATTTTTCAATCATAGATAAATATTAATTTCCTTCTTCTGAAAAATATTGAAAATATGACACTTGCCATCACTAGTGATCTTGGACACTACACTACACCATAACCATCCTTTGAGTCGGAGAGCCTTGAGGTGTTCATTGCTTACCAACTAACAATCCATGGAAGCAACAACAAGCGGAAAGCAATGTCATCAATTTGCCAACTAGAGTCGTCCGGAATCGATATATAAGCGTAACACCTTATGTAGCGAGTGATCTTCGATTTATACTACTACAAGAGCATGCTATATTAATGACCAGAGATGTGGTCGTTAAAAGTGTATATGCGGTCATAAAAATTTATTAAGAACCACAAAAATGTGGCCGTCCATGTCGCTAAAAGTATTAGCGATCACATATAATATATTGACATCGCTTGTTGCACCATATTATATAGTGCTTCGAACTAAAAGCCTTAAGATGCACATCGCTACTTGCCAGTCCACGATTGATGGGAGCAACAAGAAAGCATGTCATCAAATATTTGGCAACTAGATCATCGACCATATATTAGCACCGCAACCTTCTCTTGAAACAGATTGTCCGTCTCACCGACAAAGTCTTGATACGGCTTGTGCGGGAGAATTCAGAAACCATACATAAATCCAACTTGTTTCCTTTTCGAGAAATATTGCAAATGTGACACCTGCAATCGTGACGCGATATTGTCTCGGCAGTCGTGCAGTCCTCTTCGAGCCTACTTGAGGTCTGGTCTAAAAAAAAAGAGCCTGCTTGAGGTCCTTATTAGTCGCCAAAACTGACGGTCCATTTGGAAGCAACAATAACAAAGCAATCACATCGCATACCAACTTCATATCAATCGGGATCATCAATGTACCCTTGCTTCAAACCGATCACCAATATATCTTCCTGACAGAGAACGATGAAAAAGCACCCGTCATGGAAAAACAAAACAATATGTGGAGTTCTGAAATGGCTCGAGCCAGAGATTCCCAAACCCCTGCATAAATCTCACTCGTCCAATATAATTCGCTAAGAAAATGAATACTGAAAAATGTCCCCGGCCTGAGACGATCACGAGTGATCTTGGACGCATGCTCCAGCCTCACATCACAAGGCACATCACACCACGCACTCCTCGAGTCCGGGATCCCTGAGGCGCTCACTGCTCGCCAACCCACACTCGCACAGTCCATGCAGCGGAAGCAACGGCAAGCAAGGTCGCACGCACGGACGCCATAAAATTGCCTGCCAACTAGTTCGCCGGACGGCAGCGCCGTGTGTGTGCCCCCTTCCCCGCAACCGATCGCCGATCTCGTCACAGATCGGGGCCGGATGAAACGGGTGTCCACGCGCGTCGCGGAAAAATCTCGCCCGCCCGGAACGGGACAAACGAGCCGGCGCGCCCGCGGCTGGCCCGCGCACGTGCCCCCGGATCGCACGAACGGTGAGCGGCGCTCGCCGGCCGCACGCCTCCGGTCCCGCGCGTCGCGACGCCGACGCGCACTGGCTGCCGCGCGGGGCCGCGAGCGCCCTCCGCCGCGGAACGCGTATCTCGCCACCGTACCGGGGCCCGCGGCGCCGGGGCGATCGAGGAGCCGACGGTCACGAGGATGGACACGGCGGACACGGCCGACAACAGGAGGCCCCGCGACGGGGACACGCGGGCGCGCGCGCGTCGTCCGCTCGGTCGATCGCTGGCGGCTCCGGCGAGTGAGGCCGATCGAGATCGCCGTGCCGCACTGTGCATGCAGTGACAGATTGGCGCTGCTAACGAGGGAGCGTGAAGTGTACGTTCCGATGGTGCGCGTCATTCTCGACCGTCAGACGAGCTACCGCTCCGGGCCTGCAGCTTCTGGTGGTGGTTGCCGGGCGCCGGCGTGTATCTTGTTGACAAGTCCGACCGGCAGGAGAGTGGTAGGAGAGGGGGCGTTTTGTACACTTGTATCTAGTACAAAATCTGATGTGTACATTTGAGCTAGCCTACGCATTTCTCAAAGAAAAATCTTTGTATTGCCTCTTATGGAATATGCGAATTCAATGTCTAATCGAGAATCCTAATAATTGATAGTTCGTAAATAATGTTTTTTAATAATATGTAGCTTTCTTTCAAGTTTATTTTGACTTCATTGTATTGTTAAATTGTCTCTCTGAAAGGTCCCAAGCAACCTGTGCTCTCGTAAGTCCACCACATGGTCAGAATTGAAGAAGAAACCCTTTGGCTATGGTGCAAGTTTTTCATGCTGCTGCCAAGTGAACCCCATGGTGTATTACTCTCAATCACCAAACGGCTACTAGTTCAGCGTAAAACAAGTTCTCTGAAAGTACTAGGAAAATTCATTTTGTCAATTTTAAACGTGTAAAACTATTGGTAAAACACATTCATACTCGCCACGGCTCAAAGTCTTCACTAGAAACATGTGAAATCACATACGGACAAAAAGGTAGCTGTCTTTCATTGTTGTAAAGTGAGAACAATATGTGTAGCAGAGCTATTTCTAAATAATTTATGATGGGGAAATGAAAGTTGATACATGTAAAAAACTATGAAAAAATTTTGTAACAAATAGGACTAAATGCCATTTCGAATTTAGGAGACATGCACCCCTTTCAAAGTGGCATTTATTTGCATAAAAAGTGTATAAATCATGTACCGGGGCCCGCGAGCTGAAGGAGCCGAGCCGACGGTCAGGAGGAGGGCGGGAGCGAGAGGGCCGGGACACGGCCGACAAGAGGAGGGCCCCCGACGGGGACACGCGGGCGCGCGCGCGTCGTCCGCTCGGCCGATCGCTGGCCGCTCCGGCGAGTGAGGCCGACAGACATCGCCGTGCCGCACTGTGCATGCAGTGACAGATCGGCGTCGGTCGATCGCTGGCGGCTCCGGCGAGTGAGGCCGATCGAGATCGCCGTGCCGCACTGTGCATGCAGTGACAGATTGGCGCTGCTAACGAGGGAGCGTGAAGTGTACGTTCCGATGGTGCGCGTCATTCTCGACCGTCAGACGAGCTACCGCTCCGGGCCTGCAGCTTCTGGTGGTGGTTGCCGGGCGCCGGCGTGTATCTTGTTGACAAGTCCGACCGGCAGGAGAGTGGTAGGAGAGGGGGCGTTTTGTACACTTGTATCTAGTACAAAATCTGATGTGTACATTTGAGCTAGCCTACGCATTTCTCAAAGAAAAATCTTTGTATTGCCTCTTATGGAATATGCGAATTCAATGTCTAATCGAGAATCCTAATAATTGATAGTTCGTAAATAATGTTTTTTAATAATATGTAGCTTTCTTTCAAGTTTATTTTGACTTCATTGTATTGTTAAATTGTCTCTCTGAAAGGTCCCAAGCAACCTGTGCTCTCGTAAGTCCACCACATGGTCAGAATTGAAGAAGAAACCCTTTGGCTATGGTGCAAGTTTTTCATGCTGCTGCCAAGTGAACCCCATGGTGTATTACTCTCAATCACCAAACGGCTACTAGTTCAGCGTAAAACAAGTTCTCTGAAAGTACTAGGAAAATTCATTTTGTCAATTTTAAACGTGTAAAACTATTGGTAAAACACATTCATACTCGCCACGGCTCAAAGTCTTCACTAGAAACATGTGAAATCACATACGGACAAAAAGGTAGCTGTCTTTCATTGTTGTAAAGTGAGAACAATATGTGTAGCAGAGCTATTTCTAAATAATTTATGATGGGGAAATGAAAGTTGATACATGTAAAAAACTATGAAAAAATTTTGTAACAAATAGGACTAAATGCCATTTCGAATTTAGGAGACATGCACCCCTTTCAAAGTGGCATTTATTTGTATAAAAAGTGTATAAATCATTCCACCGCATTATTGATGTTTAACATTTATATGCAAAGAAGCACATGAAAATCACAATATTTCATATCATAGGATAGTTTAATTCCACAAATACTTAAGGCCTAAATACTTTACACCAAAATTGTGTGCTCTTGGTAACATTGAATTATAGGGCGCGAGGATGTGATGTCATTTGATCTTTTTTATTTTTCATAAACATTGTAGAATTGTAAAATCTGGTAGGCTATGACGCGGATAACAAATTTTCCTAGTCTTTTAATAATGAAAATTTGAATATAAAAAGCATAATCTAGTGAATTTCCACCCTACTACCCTCTAGTTTTGAGCCCTCACCTCATTAAAAACATAAAAAGCTCTTTGATGCATGTTACACGAGAGCAGAAAAATCCAATGTTACAACTCAACAAAAGGCTTAACAGAGCGTTGGTTTTTCTTTAATTTAATTATATAAAAAAATAAATAAAGCATAAAAAACCTCCAAAACGAAATACCATGGAAACGGGAAAAACCCCACGGTGAAAACAAAAGATCTGCGGAAGAAGAGGCATGAGCATGAGGAGGCATCGAAGTCCAAAACCGCCTCCCTTCTCCTTCGCGCGCCCCCTATAAATACCTTCCTCCCCACCATTCCCCATGCCATCAGACCACCACACACCACGCCACGTGGTGGGCGCTGAACGTGATCTTCAACATCTACAACAAGAAGGTGCTGAACGCGTTCCCGTACCCGTGGCTCATCTCGACGCTCTCCCTCGCCGCCGGCTCCGCCATCATGCTCGCGTCGTGGGCCACCAGGATCGCCGAGGCGCCGCAGATGGACCTCGATTTCTGGAAGGCGCTATCTCCGGTGAGTGGCGGCGGTTCTTGAATCTTGATGCACTCTGTCCTGTTCTTGACTTCTTGTTGCGAGATTTCCTCGTGCTAATGGGATCGAGGCTTGGTGGTGAGCAGGTGGCGATCGCGCACACGATCGGGCACGTGGCGGCGACGGTGAGCATGGCGAAGGTGGCCGTGTCGTTCACGCACATCATCAAGAGCGGTGAGCCGGCGTTCAGCGTGCTCGTCTCAAGGTTCTTCCTCGGCGAGCACTTCCCGGCGCCGGTCTACTTCTCCCTCCTCCCGATCATCGGTGGATGCGCCCTCGCCGCTATCACCGAGCTCAATTTCAACATGATTGGTGAGTGTCATTCGAATCCCCATTTCCTGAATCTCGGAGATACTTATGGCAGATACATGAGAAATATCACAAGAGGGATGGTATCTTCAGATTTCCTTAGAGAGTTTTCACCAATCAAGGAAAAAGGAGATTTTGGGATAAGATTTGACACCTCATAGTAGCTATTGCAAACAGTCAGTTATTCTGAAGTCTGAATGGCGTCATTTGAAAGAAAAAAAAAAGAGGGCAAGAAATACTGAACCTGTTTTGTTCGACCCACTGTAGGATTCATGGGGGCAATGGTCTCCAACCTCGCATTCGTCTTCCGGAACATCTTCTCCAAGAAGGGGATGAAGGGCAAGTCCGTCAGCGGGATGAACTACTACGCCTGCCTCTCCATGATGTCTCTGGTGATCCTCCTCCCCTTCGCCATCGCCATGGAGGGGCCCAAGGTGTGGGCAGCAGGCTGGCAGAAAGCAGTCGCCGAGATCGGTCCCAACTTCGTCTGGTAAGCTCACATGCTTCTTGGATTACTCACTAGCAGTGTAGCACTGCACTCTCACGACAGACAGGCCGATGCTGTTTGAGATTTTTGTGTTTATTCAGAATTCCAAGTGCTTAGTCAGTTTGAAAATATAAGCATTAGGCACCTATACTTCAGATACCTGAGAAATGTCACAGGGTTGAAGAAACAACATAGTATGATCTATTGGTCTTGTTCTTATCATAAGTATCTACAAGATAGTTTGTTATTAGCATTGCTTCCCAAAAAGTGCAGTATCATAAGTATCTACAAGATATGAATTCTCTGGTCTGCAGTGTTCAGCTTGTCCTGACAGAAAACAAAAACCATTGCATTGATATTTCTGTGATAATTCAGTTGGATTCATGTGGCTAAGAATTCCTCTACGTATGTAGGTGGGTGGCGGCCCAGAGCGTGTTCTACCACCTGTACAACCAAGTATCATACATGTCGTTGGATGAGATATCGCCGCTGACATTCTCCATTGGCAACACCATGAAGAGGATTTCTGTCATTGTCGCGTCCATCATTATCTTCCAAACGCCCGTTCAACCCATCAACGCGCTCGGAGCGGCCATCGCCATTCTTGGAACCTTCATCTACTCTCAGGTAATTCAACACGTTTACTTTGAATTCATCACGCCTAGATAGACAAGTATCAATTGAATGCTGAATTTTGACAAAATCATTCAACATTGCAGGCAAAGCAGTAATGCCTTGGGATCTAGATGGCCTTAGTTCACCGCGAACCAACTCGGTGCCCGAACATATATAGCAACTTATGACTTATGAGCGGATCTAAGGAACCCTTGTATAATACTATTAGATCCTCTTTTTTTGTACTTTCTCTTCTAGGACTAGCTACCAGTGTTCCTGAGCTCCCCATTTCTTTGTGTTTTCACCGTGACTATGATGATGTAGAGAGATGGACCCATCTAAATAAAGGTACCAGATTTTTTTTTTCTTGGCCCTTTTTGTTGCCTCCGACTTCTGTGGTCCAAAATAACTCGTGGTTCAGAATGCATCGGGCAACCTATGCATTTGTCATGTACCAATGTTTCACAAGGCCAAGAACAGCAGCTGTGCAAGTGGGCCCATATTGTTCTCTTGCTGGTGACAGGTACAGGGGAGCATGGCCCTGATGAAAAGCATTGTGCAATTTGAACACTGAGATCTTTGCGACGGATTCAGAGTTGGAGCGTAGCAGATTGTCGTTGCCTACTCCTTTGTTCTTCTCTGCTCGGTCCCCGGCTCAGCATACTTTGATGTTCAGCTTATGGGAATGCTGATATACCATCTTCGCAGGCGGCATATACCCCTGTTCTCGATCCAAAGATCAGCCTTCTGGTACTCTAAAGGCCGTTGAACTTTAATTTGGAATTCAGACGTTTCTTTCATGCTTTTTCAGAAGATCGTCCAGATGGCTCTCCTTTGATGTTAGCTACTTGTCAATGTGAATACAGATTAGAATACATCACTTTCTACTTTTACTGACCTTTTTGTTTGCAGTAAGGCTTGGCCCTTTAGTACTCAGTGCATGCATCGATACATTACAGGATCATATATGAGGTGTTGAAGATAATGCCAGTGAGTGTAGGCAGGTTGTATGGTTCACTTCCCCGGTTGCGGTTGGATTGGCGCATTGTATTTTTTTATTTTCTTCTTTTAATAGAATTCATTGCAAAGCTTTTGCCGTCCTTTAGAGGGAGGGGATACAAAATCAGTTTTAGTAGAAATAATCAATTTCATTCAAAAATGGTCTGGGAAAAGTAATGCCAGAAAAACGTATCGAATAATTTCAAGAACGTCAAAGGTCAAACAGACCAAACAAAAAAGTGAGCCTACCATGGTACCCTTTTTCCGAACTTGATGCAGACAAGGAAAGCCGTATATCTCTAGACGGCTTTGAAAGGCCGGGCGAGGATGTAATTTCGTGTTCTTTTAAAAATGTTTTCTCTTGTGGGAAAGTTCTTTTTAAAATGTTATAAGAGACCAAAAGTGACTGGGTTTTGTAGCAATGGCAAAGCAGCCTACAACAACTAGAAGGCTGGGGTATACTCTACACACAGTTTGCAAGACTGGGAAACGGGAAATAGGAACACAAGTAGCACATGTTAGTATGTTACACGCACAGCCAGAGATGGGCGATGGCCTTCTCTCGTTGGCACGTACTTGGCAACCAGAGAACAAAGACCACATAGGGATGGAATTTCAAACCTTTGCCTATAATAGCAGCTAGCTGTAGAACCATGTCTTTGGCTTCTTCATAAACCACCTGCAGTAAGGATGGGCAGAGTTTAGTTTAGTTTAGTTTCTAGCAGCATCTATGTCAAATGTGTGATTAGTATCTTCTGGGTGGTGCTTGTGCCAGGTTTCCTCGAATGGGGGCCCGCGCTTCGGACGATGTTGGGCTGCGCAATCACACTATTGGGCTTTGACCGTCCGCAGCCACCATGGACTATGTATGGTCTGCTGCTGCTCAGCAAGCCCGCTATATATGCTGATGAATATGGGTTTATACGTTGAGGGCAGCCCAATATCGTCCGAAACGTGGCGGCCCAGCATGTGCTCGGCTATTCGTATTTGTGGTACATTATTTTCATCATCTAAAAATTATTCTCTCCTCTATACTAATTTTTTCACACACGTCATACTCTATTTCGTCCTATTACTAACGGGTAGGGACGTGGGACCCATGCATTATATTAATTTTTTTTCTCCCTCTCCTTTCCCGGTTACTGTCTCCTCCCTCCCTCCGCTCTCTCTCTCATCTCCCCGCTGTGGGCGGCACAGAGCGCCCGGGGCCGCGCCGGGGCAGCGGGCGGCCGCGGCGGCGCAGCTTCTTGTGCTAGTAGGCTCTGCACATGCCAGCGCGCTGCACCATCTTCCACAACACGGCCAGAGAGAGGACGGCAGCGTGGACGACTTCGACGAGGGGACCTGGATGTACTTCACGTTCCACGAGCAGAGCCTCGCCGCGCTGCGCCGCCGGCTGCAAGAGGAGACCAAGCACAAGGACTTCGTCATCTGCTACCGGAGCGGCGGCGTTGCGCCGAGGCTGTTCCCCGTCGTCCTGGACCTGCCGCCCGGCAACATCGAGATGGAGTTCGTACCGGCGCCTTGGTGCCATCTGGAGGTACTGCAGTACTGGAGATCTTGGCATTCCTAGGAACTTGCCAAATCTTTTGTTTTTGTTTAGTTTCTGAAGATATTCTTGTCTATGATCTGAAATTTTAATCACTTACAGAAGCTCATCTTGGCTTTTTTTTCACTAGTTGTAGAAACTGTATCAAACATGTAATTAGCTTAAAATGCCAGAAAAGTATACAATTATATGCCTGCCATGAGTGTAAACTCGACTATCGCTTTCTATATGCTTTCTTTTGCAGCACTTATATGTTTTCGTACCCATTTGTATAATTATATGCTTTCGTATCAATTTGTTTTCGCTGTTTCGGCTGATGTGCACTGCTTTACTTGGTCTTTGTATGGTCACGGAAGACTGGATGTTGTGCACTCGCAATATGGATGTTGTGCACTCGTGATGAAACATATGCATTTGCTGTGCGTCGGTACTCGATGCCTATTATTTGATTGATGGCGCGGCGTTGTACTCGATGACGGCAGGAATATTGAGCCCAAATGTCCGGACGGAAAATAAAGAGGATCATGTGACCAACTTGTATATTTGATTGATGGCTTCTTTTTCAGTAGTGTTAACTGTGTTAGTGTGGGCGAACAGTACAACGGGTAGGACGGCGTATTATGATTTTTTTTATTTCGGTCCATGGGACTCATATATTTTCATGTTTGAGGGAAAATTTAGCTTTCGGCTTTAAACATTACAACATGTTACAGTTTCATCGTGTAGATTCAAGACAGCGAAAAACATTTTACAATTTGGACTCACGGTAAACACATAAACTAAATATTTATTTTTTTAGAAATTTTATATAGTTTATTGTTAGTGTAGATCCAGGAAGATAGTAGTCCACTACAAACATATGAAGAAATTAGCACACCGACCTAGCAACTACAACAATGGATGCACACAAAACAGAATACACATTTAGTCCAAGATCACTTTGTAGATAAAGGAAGTTCTTATTTCATTAAGATAATGAAAAAAGGTCCCGGTCTCTTCATCTAGAAATGAATTTAACCGTCAATTATTACAATTTTTGCTATGGGGTAGACTCCGTCGTCCATATAGCAATCACACTCATCAGCCAAAAGAAAAAGGCTGAGCTAAAGCCAAAGTTTAACATCCGTTTAACCTGACGAAAATCTCCATTGTCAAAGTTTCTAGGAGTCGGCATGCATTTCTCATAAAGCTTCGATCCTCCTCCCGCTGAAACACTGACCACATCCTGGTCCAATGTGTACCCCTGTATATAACCTGCATAAATGAACAAATATGTGTTTTATCAAATATCACGTCATTCCGGCTTAACCATATAGCCCAGCAACATGGCGCCTGCACCTGCAAGGATTAGACTTTTGTCGTGTGTTGACACACAGTCCAAGTGGTAAACATGTGAACCACACTAACCGGGTGCCTAAGTCCAAAGGTAATTTGTACCATACGCCAGATAAATTTAGCAAGTACACAATCAAAGAAAAGATGCTTTATCGTCTCATTAGTATCACAGAAACAACATTTTTTGTTGCCATGCCAATTTCTTTTAACTAAATTATCTTTAGTAACCACTACTCCTTTATACAGGAACTAGAGGAATACTTTTACCTTTAAAGGTATCTTAAGTTTTCAAATTAATCTGTTATGGGCTATAACATTTGAATTGAGCAGTGAATTATACATAGATCGAGAAGAAAATTGTCCACTTGAAAGGAGCGACCATCTAAATAAATCAGGTTCATCAGTTAGCTGCGTATCCGAGATTCTTAGAACTAAAGTATTCCAAGAGTAAAGATTTTGCCCTACTAATGATCTCCAAAAAGAAATGTTAAATGGTGTTGTACTTAACACATTAGCTACTGTGTCGTTCTTCCTCGTGACTATGTTATATAAGTTTGGATACTGCTCTCTTAAAGTGGAGTTTCCTAACAAACATCCTCCCAAAATTTATGTGCCATTCTATAACTTAAACTTTCCAAACGACAGGAAGTGATTTTTCACATTCATCAGGCCCACCCAGAATTGGGAGTCACCAACTTTTTTCTCCACTTGAGTAATTGATTTAGTACCCATATACTTATTTCTCAGCAACTGTTGCCACACCCCCTCCTCGTTAATCAGCTTGAACAGCCACTTACTAATTAAGCATTTATTTTGAATCTCTAAGTCTAGGATGCCCAATCCTCCTTGTTCTTTCGGTCTACAGATGATATTCCATTGTGCTAGCTTGTATTTCTTTTTATGATTATCTCCTTGCCAAAAAAAACCGTGACCTATAATAGTCAAGTTTTTTCAGTACTCCTTTTGGT
This sequence comes from Echinochloa crus-galli, assembly GCA_900205405.1. Taxonomy (NCBI): domain Eukaryota; kingdom Viridiplantae; phylum Streptophyta; class Magnoliopsida; order Poales; family Poaceae; genus Echinochloa; species Echinochloa crus-galli. The sequence goes on from OAMR01000223.1 coordinate 115,889, forward strand.
ACTTCAAAGAACGATAACGTATAAAGAGCCAGGCTTAACGGCACAGTTAATTAAAACCAATCGTCCCCCGTATGAAAGTAGTTTTCCTTTCCAACAACTAAGTCTTTTCTCAAATTTCTCCTCTATTACCTTCCAATCTGCATTACTTATCTTTTTGTAATGCATCGGTATACCTAAATATCGAAAAGGATATTTCCCCATCGCACAACCGAAAAGTTGTGTATATTGGTCCTCACATTCTTTTGCATCTCCGTAGCAAAAAAGCTCATTCTTATGAAAATTAATTTTAAGCCCTGATAACCGCTCAAAAGTACATAGCAAGAGTTTCATATTCGTTGCTTGTTCTAAATTATGTTTCATAAACAGTATAGTGTCCAGATCACTGAGTTTTATTTATAATAATGTTAAGAGTTTACAATAAAGCCTCCCGGTGGTTGCTTACAGAGAACAACACTGTTACACAAATTGAACTTTACTAAAACGCTTGGACCTTTTTTTATACATTATACATTACATCTGCTAATTTGGTTTTGATAAGTGTCGACATCTTATGGGTTTCCTTCCGTGATACAAACAATCATCTATAATCTATCTATACTATAAAGATCCTAGACAATTGAAAACACTTCTCACCTGAAAAATTTCCTACCCTCCTCTCACACCGTCCTCACCTGGCGGAAATTTTTCTGTCTACCAGACGGTAGACGGATGAAAATTGATGTTTCCAGAGTGAGTCTGTCAAAATTAAAAAGATTTCGTTACCGCGCGCTACCATACCCGCCCGCCGTACCCACGTATCAATTATGGGAAGTTAACTCCAAAAAAGGACCCACCTAAATATACCCACACCGAAAAAGCACCCACCTAAATATACCCATATTTGTACCCACGTCTATACATAATTATCCTGTATTACTAATAGACAATAAATCGAAGCGTTTTTTTCATATAAATAAATGCCAACTATTGAGCTTTGAGAATAAAGCTCTCCATACATGAGAGCGAATATAAAGAATTTTTAAAATCGCTTCGCACGGCTGGTCTGTTTACCATGGTCCACTCAAGTGATATTGTTTTAGTATATATGTGTCATCAATAAACGTGCGTGCCGCACGTGTGTTCATGCTAGTACAGTTACAGATGCAACATTATTGACTCAATAATCTTAGATAACTTCCCCACTGAGCTTTTCTTCATGGAAAAACCTCAATGATGGATTGGAAACCTAATATCGGCGTAATCTTGTAGTCACTGAATCCAGCTTCTAAAAAGATCTTTTTCCATTCATGCTCTTCTCGCTCTGCCCCACCGTAGCGCATCATGTACATATCAAACAACACTTGTGTCTCTTTGACTGCATTGTCCAGTGGCCCATATCCGACCACAAGATTCACAACTATCACTTTGCCTCCGGCATCTCTCGTGGGAATTGCTCTCTTGCACTGTCGAAGTATCTTAACACAGTGGTCATCATCCCAACAATCCAAAACATGCTGAAATGTATTTATAGACATCATCCACATTAACAAATATACTACCACTAATGATGAGATGATGAATTGATGATAATTGACAAATACAGTATGTACTAATAATCATGTGGAGCCAGGTTCGTCGTACCCGTATGAAAACAGCATCTGCAGGTGGAAAGTGGAATAGAGTCAAACATGTCACCGGCGATGAACTGCACCGCGCCACTAGAAGCAGCAGGTGCCTCGCTGATCACCTGTTCGAGGTCCAGCACGGTGCACTTGACTTGCGGAAAGGCCCTAGCGATGGCCATGGCGGCTGCGCCATGGCCGCCGCCGACGTCGACGAGCGAGCTGAGCCCGCGGAAGATGCCCGTGCCGCCGACCTCTCTCAGCATGGTATCCATGGCGAAGCCGGTGTCCGCGGCGCACGCGTCGTTCATGGCCGCGTTGTACGAGGCGCCACTCTTCGTCAAGCTCCACGGGTGCACGCCGTGTGCCATCTCGAAGAGCGACGTGGGCACGTGGCGCCGCCGTCCCTGAACCAAGCTTCCAGGCTGAAGAACGGGGAGACCGCCGTGCTGGGGCGCGCCAGGAGGCGGAGCAACGCCGACATGTCGCGCGGAGCGGCGGCGGAAGGAGCGCCGTCGTCGGGGACGACGAGGATGCGGGACACCGGCGCGAGCCTGTAGACGGCCTCGTCGCCGTCGTCGGGACGTCGTTGATGGCCGGCGGCGAAGATGCCGGAGGAGGCAAGCGCGCGCATGAGGCGTCGGAGGTAGGGGAGCTTGGCCGGGTGGACGCCGGTGTCGGCGACGAGATCCGAGACCGTCGCCGCGCCGCCGCGGCGGTGGATGGCGCTAGGGATGCCTAGCCCGACCGCACACAAGAGCGCCGTCGACTTGATGTGGAGGAAGCCATGGTGATACAGCTCCACGTAACCTTGGTGCAGGTGGTTCTGGGTGTCCAGTGCTGGTTCTTCCTGGGCATGAGCCATTTCAACCTTTGTTCTTGCATGGTTTGTTAGCTGCCATATATGGGGCCTGTTTTATAGGCACCCAACGGCTAGACGAGAAGCTCGCCAAGGGATAAGCTTTCCTCATGAGCGATAGGAGGCCATACAAGGACACGTCTATATACAGCAAATTAGCATTTAGCAACAATCACATGACGACAGAATCGTGAAGCGACCCTCTAACTCCCGGATGTGTAGCAATGGCAAAGCAGTTTACAACAACTTGAACGCTGGGATATACCGTACACAGATTTTGCAAGACTGGGAAACGGGAAATAGGAACACAAGTAGCACAGGTTACACGTATAGCCAGAGCCCAGAGATGGGCGATGGCCTTCTCTGCCACTGGTAGGGATGGAATTTCAAATCTTTGCCTATAATAGCAGCTAGCTTTAGAACCATGTCTTTGGCTGCTTCGTGAACCTTGATCCTGCAGTAAAGATGGGCAGAATGCCATATGATGAGTTTAGTGTAGAAGCATCTATGTGAAATGTGTGATTAGTGTCTTCTGGGTGGTGCTCGGGCAGTGTTTCCTCGAATGGGCCCCCGCGCTTCGGACGATGTTGGGCTGCGCGATCACACGATTGGGCTTTGACCGTCCGAAGCCACCATGGTCTGCTGCTGCTCAGCAAGCCCGCGATGCTGATGACTATGGGCTTATACGTTGAGAGCAGCCCAATATATTGTCCGAAACGTGGGGCCAGCTTGTGCTCTCTAATATTGAGCCCAAATGTCCAGAGGGAAAAACGAATTTTGTGATGGAACGACAGATTTCCCCTAAAAAGGAACAGAAGGATGATGAACAAAGAAAGCCCTCACCATCCATTCTTTTCTTTTGTATTTGTGCTCCTCAACGTCCATTTTCTTTTTAGTTTGTTGAAACTTTCTCATAGATGCCCAAATTAAAATCTGAAGCGGCGTAGCTCGGCTGGTAAATTTTATGTAGTGGAACATATCTATTCAGATTTGAATCCACGAATGTTCGTAATTTTTAAAATTTGTTTCAAATTTTAACAATGCTATTCTTTAATTGCTGCTCCGTAGGCGAGATTCGTGAGCAAAAAAAATTCTTTGT
>OAMR01000223.1:126760-138318 GCA_900205405.1 Echinochloa crus-galli
ACTCAAACATGTCACCGGCGATGAACTGCACCGCGCCACTAGAAGCAGCAGGTGCCTCGCTGATCACCTGTTCGAGGTCCAGCACGGTGCACTTGACTTGCGGAAAGGCCCTAGCGATGGCCATGGCGGCTGCGCCATGGCCGCCGCCGACGTCGACGAGCGAGCTGAGCCCGCGGAAGATGCTCGTGCCACCGACCTCTCTCAGCATGGTATCCATGGCGAAGCCGGTGTCCGCGGCGCACGCGTCGTTCATGGCCGCATTGTACGAGGCGTCACTCTTCGTCAAGCTCCACGGGGGCACGCCGAGTGCCATCTCGAATAGCGACGTGGCGCCGCCGTCCCTGAACCAAGCTTCCAGGCTGAAGAACGGGGAGACCGCCGTGCTGGGGCGCGCCAGGAGGCGGAGCAACGCCGACATGTCGCGCGGAGCGGCGGAAGAAGCGCCGTCGTCGAGGACGAGGACGCGGGACACCGGGGCGAGCCTGTAGACGACCTGGTCGCTCCCGTCACCATGGGATTGGTGGTCGGCGGCGAAGATGCCGGAGGAGGCAAGCGCGCGCATGAGGCGGCGCCGCGGCGGAGGTAGGGGAGCTTGGCCGGGTGGACGCCGGTGTCGTCGACGAGATCCGAGACCGTCGCCGCGCCGCCGCGGCGGTGGATGGCGCTAGGGATGCCTAGCCCGACTGCACACAAGAGCGTCGTCGACTTGATGTGGAGGAAGCCATGGTGATACAGCTCCACGTAACCTTGGTGCAGGTTCTGGGTGTCCAGAGCTGGTTCTTCCTGGGCATGAGACATTTCAACGTTTATTCTTGCATGGTTTGTTGGCTGCCATGGGGCCTGTTTTATAGGCAGCCACCGGCTAGACGACAAGCTCACGAAGGGTCGAAGGGATAAGCTTTCTTATGAGAGCGATCGAGGAGGAAAAATCACATGGCGCAATGTGCGAGCCATAGAACAACAACGCGTACATATAGCAAATCAGCATTTAGCAACAATCACAGGTCGACAGAATCGTGAAGCAACTCCCTAACTCCCAGGTCATCATCTTTTCTTTATTTTCTCCCAGTTCTATCCATCTATCTTGATCCATTGCTTTCCTCGCAGTTCGGTGGAACTGAAGAAGAAGGGTGCATTAACACCGGATCCAACGGCTAGAAGGCCAGTAGGCTGCGTGCGGGGCACGTGTGAGCTCTTTAATTAGCACCGTAGGTGGCCAGATCCGGTGCTAAAGCACTCCAACATCGGGTGGTGGCTGCACCCAGTGCTAATGGCTTCACAATCAGTACCGGTTGCAGCTACCAACCGGTGCTAATGAGCTTCTATTTAGGCCCTTCTTCCTCCCCACATCCGATCCAGCATGAACACTCCGAGCTATGTTCATGTTGTGCTTGGATAGAGAGGAGGTGCTGCCAATTTTTTTTTTCAAAATTTGTGAAGATTTCACTCATCTAAAGGGGTATGCAAGGTACACAATTTCATTCTCTTATATTTTTTATTAGCTTGCACTCTTTGTATGTTTTAGAAGTAGAGAAATTTGTGAACCAAAATGGAGAGAGAACTTGTGTTCATGGTGTGCTTTAGAACTTGGTTATTTTTTTAGGTATGACTTAGTGAAATGTTGGTATGTTAGTTAGTTTGCATTGTGAATAGTTATAATGTTGGTGAACTTGCTTTTTTAATAATAAAATATATATATTAAATTTATATTATATTCAGTTATTTATTTAAGGTTTGAAATAGAAAAATTGTGCTGATTATAGAGTTGTTGGTTATTAGCTAACTTTAAGATATAATTATTTTTGAAAAATTAATATATTAATTGTAGTTATAGAAATATTTAATATATAGAAGTATAGAGGCGAGGGTTTCCGGCTCCCTATAGTGAGTCCCCTATGGTGGTGATCTAATTTTTGTATAATTTTAGTTAAAACTAAACATATTTGAGACTTGAAACAAAGATGATATGACTAATAATTTGAAACGGGTTAGTACATTTTATTGGCATGGAAAATTAAAGTTGGTCTTGTCGATCGAATCCGGTCTCCAATAATTGAGACACGCAACATCAAACATCAGCCAGGACCAACCAATGATGCAAGTACTATGCATGGTACCAGTAGCAAAATAAAAAATGATGATCGACTGTATGAGTACATTGTCACCGTCACTTGTACAAGTATGAGTACTATGACAGTTTGTTGGTTCATATGCACGTGTTGTTGGCTTGTTGCTGAGAAGAGACTTGCGATTGCTCAATTATAGCAGGAAGCGCATTTGAAATTTGTTAGCTCACAGAGAATGCGGCGTTGGTTTCCAAACAAAGTCAACATTTTCACATTGCTCCGCCCACGATGCTGGGCTTCTACGTTTCGCGGCGACCGGCCCAAAGGTACTCTATAATATTGAGCCCAAATGTACTCTATTACAGTGAGCCCAAATTTCTTGGAATGGACCGGAAGAGCAATCCGCTCATAGATAGAACCAACAAATGTCACCGTCCCTTCTTTTTTGGGGGGCATAGGGGTGCCCAAACTAAAATCGTGAAGCGGACCGGTGGTCCACTAATTTCACCGGCGATGAGATTCCCAAAACGTGCACTGCACACCTCGACACACAGCTACGGCGCATAAAGCGAAGCACGCAGTAACGCAGCGGAAGTCCAATAGCACGTTTCCTGTTAAATCTGCACCAAATCATCTGCCAACGGTCCTGTTCGGTTGGATGGTTCAACCTCTCTCTGGAAAAGAGAGAAAGTATCCCGAACCACAACGAATGTATTGGGAGGTGTATTTGTTAACAGTAATGTTTTTTTGTTTGAAAAATGTGCAGGAGCACTGCACGTAAGGTCAACGGCGGATATATTAACATGGATTCCTATACACTCTGGCGAAATGTTACAGGCGGGGGTGTCACAAACACCTCGCGGTTTTCCCTTTTTCTTACGACGCCCCTGCACGGCTGCACCACACGGGCAAGGGGCGCTGTCACCTATGTACAAAGGCATCTTGCCTGCACCCCCTCGAGAAACCGAGATGATGGCCGAGGACGGCGGGCGCAGTCGCTCGCTCGTTCATGGCTCCGGCGCCGATGAGCGGGCGGAGCGCGCTGCCCTGATTATCTGTTAACGGAACCTGTCAGGTATGCGCCACTTGTTTAAGACAGAGAGTTTGCGAGTGTCATGCAGTCTACGGTGCAGCAAATGCGAATGCAAAAGAAAGTTCCAATCAGATGCGAGGTAGCCATCCATTTTTCTCTCAGCATGTCCGGTGAGGAGTGACCATCAATCTGCGTCCTGTAGCTTTAAGGCCCACAGCCAAGACTGACGTGCACTCCAATTCGGACCCGAGGCACTTGCCAAAGTGGACAGGAATATGAAAACCTGACGATGCATGCCCAATTGCCAAGTTTTTCTAACTTTATTTTTGATCGAGAAGTTCTTCTTCTAACATTTAACCCCTTCAGCTTGTCCCTCATGGCGCACAGTTCAAAATGGCTCCGATCAACACCATAAGGCCCACTGGCTTCAATATGCAATAACAGGTGGGTATTCTCTGTTTAGAACAGTCCTAATTCAAGTTCTGATTTGGGGGCTCTACAGTGCAGTGCTGTCGGTCGCTATCACACGAGTGTCCAACCCCGGCTAGGTAGGTGCTACGGAGATCAAAGCAGCGCATACTACATACTTTGGATTTGTGGATGTGGGAGGAGTATGGGACACAGGCCCATAATGTTTCACCTAAAAAGATACAAGAACAGTTGTATAGATACGGGCAATATGCTAGTTTTTATATCTCCCTTGAGATTACTTAACTTTCAGGCCTAACTGCGCTGTTTCAGATGGAACAAGCATGTGCAACACAGCTACCCACGTCAGAACCAAGGCAATTTCTCATCTTTCTATGCTAGCAACAGATAAAACCGCATTGGAGATGCTGAAGGCCCCATGCCCAATAAACAGAGCTACCAAGAACAACATTTCGATCAGAACAAACCGGTATTTTAAATGCGGTGCTCACCTGGTTAACAATGGCCCATTGCATTTCAAGAGGAAGCTGAGCAAAGTCATCGAACTTTGTCCCGATTAGGATTGGAATAGCCGTCTGTAGAAGACCAAAGAATATCACTGTTCAGTTACAATAACAAGCACAATGCATTGCACAGTAGTACTGTTCACAAGCATAGAGCAAATCTGAGTTATTAAATTGTTGCAAACAGTGATATGCAGGGATGCAATTGTACAAGTGGGAGGTAGCCTATATGCAGTTGATGTTTGCAGCAATTTGTAACAGTTTTTGTTTATGTTCAGTCAGTACCGACATGTTCAGCTATAACAGCGGCGGCTACAGCAGCTAAACCCGAGATGTACAGGAAACTGTCAGCACGGAAAAATGCACTAACCTTATTCCATTTCCTCGCCCTCTCGTACCAATCTATAATACTGCAGGCAATCAAACAAGTAGCAGCAGGAATGAGCAACCATAAGAAATGAAGAACTTGCTCTGAAGTTCTGAATCCGAGTCGCTTGGAATTGAACTGAACACTAACTTATTAAGCGTGCACCGGCTCGTGAGATCGAACATGTACAGGATCGCCACGGCGTCCTTGCACGCGATCGGGACGTGGTCGACAGATTGGACGTCTCCTGCATCCATTCCACAAGACAAAAAAAAAAGGGTCAGGAAAGGTTGGGAATCTGGCATCTGAGCCGAAGCAACCAGGAAACAACAGAGTTGATGCTTCAAACTTAAGATTTTCTTTTCCAGGGTTTACCTGCGACATCCCAGATGCTGTAGGCGATCCTAGCTCCCCGGACGGCCATCGTCTTGTCCATGAGATTCAGGCCCGTCATCTGCAAGCCGTTCTGCTCCTCCCCGTCATCCCCCACATACTTCACCTGCAGATGAACGAACAGGCACGAGACGATTAGATTTGCAATTACAGAAGAGAGGCGTTCCATTTGGTAATTTTTATTGCTATAAATCCAGCATCATGTTTTTTATGGCCGCGGAATTGCACGATGGCAGAGAGATAACGAACTTGTGTTTGTTTTCTAGGCAATAGAATTCACTCTAGTGGTTCTGTTGAGTCAAGCAATTGATGAAGCCTAATAATAAGAAAGGAAAGCGTGGGCACCATCCGGACATGGCCGTAGCACCAAACGAAAACCAAATTCTCCGTCAAGGTTGCACAGCAAAGGCATCAGGCCAGGTCAACAGCAAGCAACGACAAGACGAAGACGACGAGGGTACAGAGCATATCCGGATTAATTAAGTCGTTAATAACGCGGTAATAGTCGGTAGTATAGAGAATCATCGTAATAACGGTGGTTAGAAATGGAGATTGATGAGGAAGGGAAGAAGAAGAGCGGCAAGAGGGAGGAAGGATGGGTTACCATGAAGCTGGTCTTGCCGATCTGGCAGTCGCCGAGCAGGCTGACCTTGAGGCTGACGACGTTCTCGCCGTCCGCGGCCGCGTCGCGGGGGTCCGCGGCGGCAGCGCAAACGGCGGAGTCGTCGTCCCTGTCGACCGGGGCCGTTCCGGCGTGCGCGGGCGGGCCGAGGCGGCGGTACCGGACGTATAAGCAAGCAAGCGGCGGCGGCGGGGCGTGTAAAAATAGGTTCGTGGCCGCGCGAGGCTCTTGCTGGCTGGGGCTGGAGCTTTTTCTCCCTCGCCTCGCCTTATAGCGGAGGCGCCATGGATGGCATGGCAGGCGCACGCACGCCTTCCTCGAGCGGGGCACGGTGGGTTAATCGCAGTCGCAGGCAAGGCAAGGCAAGCGCGCGCGCGCGCGGCGTGGGTTTTCGCTTTGTTATCCTCCGGGGGGAAACGGCGGGCGTGTCGGTGATGTGGTGGACGTCACGTTGGCGGTGGTGGTGGTTTCGTTGGTGCGCTCGCTGCGGATAGCGGGCGCAGGCGTGGGCGTGGCGTGCGACGGGGACGGAGACGGAAGGGCACGGGCGGGAGGGGGGTGGTTGGTTGACCGACCCGCTACCCCTAGTCCTAGTCCCCTTCCTAGTCGGCTAGTGGCACGGTCGCCGCGGTTGCCATCGGCGGGCGGCGGGTTGCGTATCGGCGTCCACGGCAAAAGAAAGCCTCGTGCGGAATTCTGGAGCCATGGCTGGCTGCTGCTGCCTACGTGTACGTGCCTGCTTTTGTTTTCTTCGGAGCCATCGAGGGAGTCCAAAACGCCGGCTGCTATTCGAGCCCGCCGTCCGTTCTGGTTCTGGAAGCGGCCGGCGGGGGACGGAAACCCGGCAAATTCCCATACGACGGCGATGGCCGCACGGGCGCCGTGCGTGACGGCGACCGGTTCTTTTCGATCAGGCTGCCGCGGCCCAGGGTCCACCACCGATTCTTCACGCGCGGACGTGGAGAATATCGAAGGCACGGTCGCGGGCGATACCCGTGCCCGGCCGGGATGATTCGGCGTATCGGGTAGGCCGGAGTTGCATTTATGCGGCACCTAGCAGCGTTCGGCCCGGGCGTCCCCTCTGATCAAGTGATCATCTAACGGTGCCAAGATGATGGATTCATGGCGCTGCCTGCTGCTACGGCAGCGCCAACGTGCTGGAACATGAGAGGGAGGCACTTGAAGCGAGACGTGCTACGGCCTACGGAGCGAGCACGAACGTGTGCATTCAAAGGATCGCTTCCCCATTGTTCAAAAGTAGAGCATTCGGCTGCGGCTGCAAAAAAACTATGAAGCTTCATAGTACATATGAAAAACAATCTTTTTCTCAAAATGAAAAAAAAGCATCCCCATTGTTCAAAAGTAGAGCATTCGGCTGTGGCTGCAAAAAACTATGAAGCTTCATAGTACATATGAAATACAATCCAGTTTCTCAAAATGAAAAAAAAAACGGGGATCAATCAAATGCAAAAAAGATATGGGGCTATTCAAGGTTTCAAGAGTTTATCAAGTCAGAACTAGCCAAGTCCGTTCGCTTGACTTATCAGCCACCAGCCAGCCGAACAGGCCTAGAAGAAAGATGCGGATTCCAGCAAAGCCAAATAAGTATATGAGGTTGACCATTGGCATTGTTGATGATCAGTGATGAAGCTATTAACGGAGGCTAGAGGGGCGATGGCCCCCTCACGTTCCAGTTTTTTTTTCTTTTTTCAAAAAAATATAATTAAGAAGAACCTGACCCCATACCCTGTCTGTGAATTAACTTTGCTAGCCCTTCTAGTCAATCAATCATAATTCATCCTTAATGATACTTGCCAATGTAATGTCTAAGCGTAATGGTTCAGATGTGTGGTAGATAGAGCAAAGAGATCAGGGTGGAATGTGTTTCACTTATACTTAGGCCGTGTTTAGATGTTGAATTTGGGAGTATGATGTCACTTCGTAATCATTGCGCTACTGTAACATTTTATTTGTATGTGCGAAAAATTGTCCAAAAATTGATTAATTAGACTCAAAATGTTCGTCTCGCAGAGTACAACAAAACTGTGCAATTAGTTTTTGATTTCATCTACATTTAGTACTCCATGTATGTTATGATATTTTGATGTGATGGGGAATCTTCTTTTTACATAGTAAATTTGGGAGTTCCTTTTTGGAACTAAACATGGCCTTAGCATGTTTTGGGCTTCATCCCGCCAAACTAATATAAGGCACGTACTGCCACACACAAAGACCAAAGCGAACATGGTAAGATTTCGTGAATGGGCCATGAATTAAGTGTGGTATAGCGTATTAGATAATGTGTTGGTGGAAACTATCTACTAGATGTGAGTATATCTAATTAATTTAGTATAAGCACTCATATTTGCGACTATTTATTCTTTGAGCGCGCATAGGTGTAGCTCGATGTCTACAACCCTTTTTGGAGAAAAAACATGAAAGTGAAAATAATAAGGTAACTCAGTGAATAAGGACTCCGTTTGCATTTGAAATTTCAAAGGAAAGGAAGAAGAACATGTCCAAATTGAGCGAAATAATTTGAATAAATGGTAGCCGTTGAATATTTGCAGGATCCAACCTGAATCGTCACCCAATCCATTCTCAGTGGACGACTCGGTCACATCCACATCATCCCTGTCGTCGTGGTTTTCGTCCCGCACCACCCACGTCCGTCCCTATCCATCCTAGATCCTCAATTTAATTACTCCTCCGTAAACTCCATGGCACCTTGTTCTCTCAGTGACTCTGGTTAATTGCCAGTTACAGACGGGTGATGCTTAGCCACAGACTATCTAGCAGCGCGATCAAGATCGAGATGCAATCTGTGGAATCTGGATGGCTGCTGATCATCGGTTAAACTATGCAGCCGGCCACTGTATTTCTTTTTTGTCACTGTAGTACGCATCATACAGCTGCCAACTGCCGCTCCCGGACAAGGCCGAAACAGAAGAAAAACGCCACTCACTGCCACTACCAGCAGGCAGGCAGGGAGGCGGCAGGTGAATCTTGTACCCGCGCTCGGGGATCGACGCCAACGTGCCGCCGATCTCATCTCCCGGTACAGTACACACACCACCACCAGTTTTTATCTTTTGAAACTCTGAACAACAAGCAGCATGGGAGGCCTCAGCCGTCAGGTGCGCCTGCCTACCCGGGATGGCGGGATCGGCTACAGTTGCGGGCGCATGTGAACGTGACGAGCGCTGTTACGGATCGGAGTTGCGGTGCTCATCGCCGTCGCGAGGGATCGGGCCGGGGCACTCGCACGGATGGATGGACTTTGACTCGGCCAGCCCGGCGGCGACGGGGCGAGGCGGGTTCGTGGCGGCGTGCGTCCCGTCCCGTCAAACGTCGCTGTAGCGATGGCGATGGTCGCCGTCGTCGTCGCCATGGACGACCGTGAACCCGTCTCGAAGGTAGTACGCACAGTTTCTTTGGCGCTGGTGCTAAAATATATACGGCGAAGTTGACGTATTCGGGGCGGTTGCTGATCGTCTCATGTTTATTAGGCCAGTCCCAATCCAGTGACTAGGATGGTGTCCATAGTATTAAATGGACTGCCACCTACGATGAAAGATGATGCGGCAAGTGATTAAATGAAGAAAGAGAAGGAAACCGGGTCTTGCATGAGACATGGTGTCTACACACCATCCAAGACAATATGTGAGAGAACTAGCATTAAATTGAAAGGTGGAAGAGTGGTGTTTGCATTAGGAGTGTAATGTCTACTACTAGTTTCTTGATGAGTGGAGGCTATAGAAATCATGTCTAATATTTTGGGTTGGGACTGCCCTTAGATAGTCAACTCCTTGTTAAAGGAAGTCCAACAAGCTAAATATTTGGTAATTGTTTTGGATATAAGATGTGTGTTAAAAAATAGACGCGACTAGAGTCTAGGGGAAAACAAGGCTTTTAGTTTTGTCTTTGCCGCTCGGGTCGCCCCCGCTGGGGCGACGCGGGCGGCGAACTAGCCCAGCCCCGCCGCCGAGCCCTCCTCCCTCCCCTCCCCTGCCGCCGCCGGAGAGACCTGCGGGAAGTCCACGCGGGCCTCAAGGATGGCGGCGGCAGGGCCAACTTCGGCTGCAGCAACATCTCCGGGGCGGCGGAGCAAAGTGCGGCGCCCTCACCAGCCATGGTGGCGGCGGCGGTGCGGGGGGAGGAGAAGCAGATCCGGCGCCCCTAGGGCCGGATCCGGCCGTCCCCCTGCCGGATCTATGGCGTGCGGGGGCTGGCACGCCGGGTGACGAAGCTGCGGCTGCGGCGGACGGCGAGAAGGACGGCGCGGTCGGGCGACGAGGGCGAGGGCGAGTGTGCCGGGGTGATGGCTGCACGTAGGGCGGTGGCGGCGCTGGTCGACAATGGAGCGACGAAGCTGTAGTGTGACATGTGGAATGCGGCGGAGACGTCGTCCGGTTAGGATGGGCCGGGACAGTGGTGCTCTCTTCTGCGCCGTGCGCGTGCGGCAAGGATCGATGCTCCGGGCGAAAGCCCACGCTAGCTTCTGCTGGTGGAATGGCGGGACGTCGTTTTCCCTCTTGAGGGCATCATTTTTTGAGCTCCAACCTCGTGGCACGAGGTCTCTGGGTGAAAACCCTGTCTAGTTTCTAGACGAGCGACGGCGGCGTCATTGGCGTCGTGCCCTCCTTGGAGGCATCGTCTCTTGAGACCTCCTCGGTTGATGGACGGCCCACGGTCCTTGGTAGCCTCGCCTGGTGCTGGCAACTCCGCCGGATGGCGCGCGGAAGGGTGTGGCTACCTTGCGTCGAGGCGGCTATCTTGTGGTCAAGGGTCGTCGTTTGGGTGCTGTTGGCTGCTCGCAGCGGACCATGGCGGCTGACGTTGCTTCGCAATCGTCGGTTCGGTGTAGGACAGCGTCGCAAGACGACGCTTGCGGCAACGGCATCGGGAGACGACTCGGTTTGTAGCGGATCGCGGCGGGTAGGCTAGCATGGCTATGCCTACTCGGTGCGGTACAACGTCGGAAGATGGCACATGCGACAACCTTGATCCACAGGTTTTGATGGTGTCGGCCTCGTTTTGGGAGGAAGCAACGTGATGAAGTCGAACCTCGGCAACGGTCCGTTTTGTTGTGGTAGGATTTCTTGGAGGCGGGGCGGCCATGCTCGCTATCTTAACGACAATACAAGGAACGAGTTCGGAGCATGGAGTTGTGGCGGATGTGGCGAGGCCCCCGTGCACGAGAGAGGAGGCATCCAACGGCGGATGTGGCGAGGCCCCCGCGCGTTGTTTTGCTCGGATTCGGAGTTTTGCATCCCGTCGGATAGGTCCTGCATTGTTGCAACGTCCAGCGAAGGCGTCCTGCATTATATGGAGAAAAACTCTTCAATCTTTTGTCTATTAGCAATACGGGATAATTGTGTGCACGTAGGGAGTTAGGGGCCCACCTGGCCGGAGGTGGGTACGCGCGGGACGTCGGGTGAAAAAAGTTTTGCGGAGAATGAACTAAAAGCGCCTGGAACATCAAGTTTTTCCCACCTTTCCTACGTCCCCACCCCAAAAAATCTGACAGGTGAGGCCTCTATGAGAGGGTGGGGGTGGATTTTTTTGGTAGAAAACGTTTTCAATTCTCTAGAATCCTTTTAGTATAGATAGATATCAATGAAACACGCACTGTCTCGTGCGGTTTGTTCAAAAAGAGTCTAGGGAGACCCCTCTTCATTTAGACCAGAGAGCCCCGCACGTACTTGCCATATGCAGAGCTGAGGTGTCCCATGTATACGGAGAAGCCCAAGATGAACCGGTTGGGCCAACAAATTTTTTTCAGAAATCGGTGCAACACTGTTGATGCTCGTAGCGTTGGACTGTTGGAGCAATTGGCATAGTTATTGGGTAAGTTGATTCTTTTCAAAAAAAAAAATTGGGTAAGGCTGACTCCAACAAGCATATGCAAATGCATATATGCCTCTTCTTGTACACTGTGCATCATCAAATTGGCCTCCAACAGAGAAGGCATAGAGGACAGGTATTTTGCATCCGAGGAGAGAGGCGAGCTAAAAATGCGCTCCCTCTCTCCTCCGATGCATCTCCACCGCGTCGGCTGGAGAGAAGAGAGGAGCGACTCGGAGCAGCGGACGGCGGCGACGCGGGCCTGCGGCCGGCGGGCGACGCGGGCCTGCGGACGGCG